>CM065331.1:9984239-10037771 GCA_033032175.1 Saturnia japonica
TCGTGGGGATCAAAGATGGATCAGAACCGTAAAAAGAAGACACGTTAGAAACTCGAAACTCGAAATTGCTAACATGCAGGACCGCTGAGATATTGACTTCCGCAAGAACACTATCACACCCGAACCTACAACCTAACCTAACCTAACCTAACCTAACCTAACCTAACCTAACCTAACCTAACCTAACCTAACCCAAACCTAACCTAACCAAACCTAACCTAACCCAAACCTAACCTAACCAAACCTAACCTAACCCAAACCTAACCTAACCCAAACCTAACCTAACCCAAACCTAACCTAACCCAAACCTAACCTAACCCAAACCTAACCTAACCCAAACCTAACCTAACCCAAACCTAACCTAACCCAAACCTAACCTAACCCAAACCTTTTTTTTTTTTTTTTTTTTTTTTTTACGTGGGGAAATCCTGCATGGATCCGCCTCCCGAGCCGGGCAGCTCGAGAGGGGTATGTCAGACTCTTACTGACTAAAACCCCACGGTGTTCCTCTTTCACCCATTTGGCCGGGGAGTAGGGACAGCTTACGCATTACTTCTACTCGCCCGACGGGTGTAGGCCCCTCATAAGGGGCCACCTTCAGCGGTCTGAGGGGTCGTGATGTGTGTGACACTCTCCGACGAACCTACGTGGGGCGCATCGAACACTGATGCGCCACGCCTCGGGCCTGTGCATTAGCTGCAAGGGCGAAGGACGTGCCCGCGTCCGACACCCGCAGGCCGTTTTTACGGCGGCAGGAGGTCATTCCTGACCCTGCGCCGCCGGGTTCGTCGACCGCGGGAGGGGAGCTCTGACGTCTGCTCCCTCTCCCTCTCCGCCGCCTCCTTTGCGAGCATGACGTCCTCGCAGAATGAGGCGACGGAGTTCTACCCGCTCTCACTCGCAACCATGGACGAAACGACGGTCGGGAGTGAGAGATCGGGCCCTATAGCCGCGATGAGGTCGCGGCGTGACGAGTCCCATGCGGGACAGGCGGCCAATGTGTGCTGCGCGTTATCGACCGTGCAGCCACAATGATGGCACCCAGCTGTTGGCTCTCGGCCTATGCGACACAGGTAACTCCCGAAAATCCGTGTCCGAGAGCACCTGCGTCAGCCGGAAGGTTAGGGTGCCGTGCCGCCTCCGTACCCATGCCGTCAAATGAGGCCTCACGGCCTCGACGGTCGTCACGCCGGCGCTGGGGGTGCTCCAGTCGTCGGTCCCCTCCGCCATGACCAGGATCTGGTGGAGCTCTGCCCTTCGCGCCTCGATCTCACGAGGCGCAGGTCGTATTCCTCTCTCCAACGCCTCCCCGCGCCACCTGTAGAGCGACGCGAGGGCTTCCGCCTCCAGATCCCATGGCGGAGATCCGGCCAGTAGGGAGGCCGCATCGAAGGAGATCGTGCGATATCCCCGGGCTGCTCTGACGGCCATCGCTCTCTGTGGTTTGCGCAGAGCGGCGATATTACGGGCCGCCAGGTTCTCAGCCCACACCGGGGCCCCGTAAAGGGCCATGGACCGCACGATCCCCATGTAGAGCCTTCGGCAAGCGGAATTTGGACCCCCCAGGTTGGGCAACAGCCGCGCCAACGCGGCCGCAGCGCCCATAAGACGGGGGGTCAGCTGCCTGAAGTGCTCTACAAAGTTCCATCGGCTATCCAGAACGAGTCCAAGATACTTCATCGTGGACTGGATGCCGATTGGGACGCCTCCCACGATGATCTGGGACCCTCTCGGTGGCGCATTCCGAGGCCCATGGAAACACAGAGCCTCAGATTTTTGCAGCGCCACATTTAGTCCCGACGCCGGACCGACCGACGACGTGTGCCACCCCAGCGGTTGCCAATATCGCGGCTTCGCGGTGCGACTTAGCTCTAGACGTGACCAGTGTGTCGTCGGCATAACATACGACACCGAGGCCACGGAGGAGCGCACCGCGCAACACCCAGTCGTATCCGATGTTCCAGAGAAGAGGGCCCAAAACTGACCCTTGGGGAACACCGGATACGACGTCTCGCCGACACATTCCACTCCGACCCGGGAAGACTACATACCTCTCGGAGAGGTACGCCCCGACTATGCGGCGGAGGTAGGACGGCACTCCGTGAAACCGGAGCGCCTCTCTAATTGTGGCCCAGGGCAAGGTGTTAAAGGCATTTGCGATATCTAAAGACACCTCTATCACCACCTCGCCCCGAGCAATGGCCTCCTCCGCCAGACTCCTCACTTGCGCGATCGCATCAATCGTGGAGCGCCCTCTGCGGAAACCGAACTGGTTCGCCGCCAAATCCGGCCCCACGTGCGTTAAATGGCCGACGAGGCGGTTTGCAATCACTCTCTCGAAGAGTTTGCCCACCTCGTCGAGCAGCACAATGGGGCGGTACGCGGACGGCGAGTCCGCCGTGCGCCCGGCTTTTGGAGCAGGACTAGACGGCCGGTTTTCCACTTCGAGGAAACCGGCTCTGCTCCAGAACACGCTGAGGAGTCCCAATAGTCGGGGTTCGAGGACCTCTTGGGCCAGGACCCACGCTCGACCAGGCAGGCCGTCGGGCCCTGGGGCGGTGTTTTTGGCCGCTAGGCGTTTCACCGCCGCCCTCAATTCTTCCCGGGTCACGTCGGGCACGTCGCCTCGGTCCACGTCGGGCTCGGCCGCGCGGGCGGAGCCATGCGGGGAGGGGAAAACTCCTCCCTGGAGGGAAACAGAGCGCTCACCACCTCCTCGAGGAACTCTGACTGGAGACTCTGGGTTACCGGGGGGGCCCATTGGCGAAGTTTGCCGCGTACCATGCGGTACGGGCGGCCCCACGGATCCCGATTGAGCGTCTCCAGGAATTCCTCTCTGGCCAGAGCTTTTGCGCGCTCAATGGCCCGTCGGAGGGTGAGCTTAGCTGCTCTGTAACCCTCATGCAGCTCCGCCTCTCCGGGGCTTGCAACCTGCGAACGACGTCGTCTGCGCCTTATCCTGGTGTACTGGCGGCGCGCTGCCACGCAAAGTGCGCGTAGCTGCGCGATTTCAGCGTTCCACCAGTACACCTGGCGCTTAGCTGGACGACGCCCAACTCTCGGCATCGCCGCGTCACACATATGCGACACGGCGGCTCGCAGTCGCTCCGCCCCATCTTCGACATCGGCAGGCCTCTCGGGTATTCCATCCATCACCCATGCCTGCACGATGGCGGCCTCGAGGAACACCTCGCGATCGAGGCGTCCCAGAGCCCAACGTGGACTGTCCTCCTCAGGGCCTCTCGGGACCGGTCGTCCCGAGGTCTGGGCGGACACTTCGAACTGTATGTAAAGATGGTCCGAAAGTGTCTCTACCCCCTCCAGGACTCTCCAGTCCCGAACACGGCGTGCTATTGCAGGGCTAGCGAACGATATGTCCACTATGGATTCGCCCTGCGGTCGCACACACGTGTTTATGGAGCCCCTGTTAAGGACGAGTAGGCCTGATGTTACGGCCCACTCTTCCAGTGCCTCACCCCTATTGTCCGTGGATGGGGAACCCCAAGCCGTAGATT
This sequence comes from Saturnia japonica, assembly GCA_033032175.1. Taxonomy (NCBI): domain Eukaryota; kingdom Metazoa; phylum Arthropoda; class Insecta; order Lepidoptera; family Saturniidae; genus Saturnia; species Saturnia japonica. The sequence goes on from CM065331.1 coordinate 9,987,755, forward strand.
TGGCGTTGAAGTCCCCGAGGACTAGGACAGGGTGAGGGTGGCTGCCCGAGACGACAGTGCCCAACTCCACCAAGAATGCCTCAAATTCGGCGAGGCTCCACCGAGGGGGTGCATACACCCCCACCACCACCACGTCGACGAGACGCGCCGCCACGTATCCCTGGCCCTCTTTGATGTTAGTGAAGGGCGGGGAGCCGGCGGCGGGCTGGGAAATGATGGCCACCGAGCCATCTCGATTACCCGCCCAGTTATCTCGGGGCGGCACGAAGTATGGCTCGGCTATCACGGCGACGTTGATTGACCACTGTGCCATGCTTTGGACTAGCAGGTCCTGCGCACTGGCACAGTGGTTTAGATTCGCTTGGAGGAGACGGATGGCCATTACTAATTGACTTCATCCATCTCCTCCGTCTGGACCGTCGTCGGCGCTTTAGGAAGAGCCTGTGAGGTCGGGGGCTGTGTCGGGGCTTTTCCCCTCCTAACCCTCTTTACTTTCTTTGACTTGGGTGTCGGCGTCACACACGCTCCGTCCCCCATCCGATGTCCCGCTGGTTTACCCGCTCGTGCGCAGACAGCACAGTGCGGGTCCGCTGTACAGCCTCCAGCTTTGTGGCCAGGTTGACTACAGCGATAACATAGCTGACTGCAGTCAACATCGCAGGGACAATTAAGCCCAACGTGGCCAACCTGGAAGCAGCGGAAACACCGTTGTGGGCGAGGCTGCAGGATCTTCACCCGCGCCGACACCCAACCCACTAGTAACCGTCGACCATCGCCAAGCTTTTTTGCCGTCGCCACTGGACAAGTTACTATGGCTGTTCCTGTACCATCAGGTCCAAGACGTGGCTCGCTACTTTTAACCTGTCCAGGTGGGCACTCCCCAGCTGAGGCGATGGCTGCGATTAGTTTCTCGGCCGTGACCGAGTCGTCAAGGCCTGCGATACGCACGCTTGCGCTTCTTACCGGCCTGGACACCCTAATATCCTCCGCTGGGAAGGACAGTCTTATTTTGTCCGCCAAAGCATCAGCTTTATCATTGTTGTCAGCGCCAGGTACCTCCAATATAGCTGCTCCAGTCGCCGCCCTCCTGTAATTCACACCCTCGATTCCGACGTACGATTGTACGTAAGGCCTCTCGTTGCCGCCTCCGACTGCAGCGTGATTACCACTGCAGTGGACTTTGAGGCACGAAGTCTACGGGTCTTTTTACTCTTCTTAGGAGGCGCTGCCTTAGGCTTTGCCTTTTTGGACCTTAACGCCTTTTTGCCCCCCTTGCCGACTAACACCCATTCCCCCTCGTAGGTCTTGGGAGCAGCCAGCTTCTCGCTGTAGGAGGAGGGACGAGAATTGGGTGCAGCTGACATAGGTACTGCTTTCCCTACCTTCGAGTTGTTCTTCTTCACAGCCGCTTGCCGGGAGTCTGCCAGCCGTGGAGGCCGAGTTTCGGGAACTACCGGTTTCGACGAGAGCTGTGCAGCCTTTCTGACCGCCGCTAAAGGAGGGCGAAGTCGTTGTTCCGGGAGGAGCCTATCCTCCAACGCCTCGAAGCGTGCACTCATTATATTGAGAATCTCCCTGAATTTCCCATCAATATCCGAAGTGTCGCTCCGAGGACGCTTTTGTTGCCTCTGAGGCAAAGGAGGAAACTCTTCCCTCGAAAGTCTTCTTGGAGGTGAAGAGGGTGGCGCGACAACGGAAGAGACGCTGGCTTCAGGCACTGGCTGGCGGACCTTCAAGAAGTCCGCTCTTAACTCCGCGAGCTCTTTGCGGAGCTCTGCCAGTTCTTCTGCCTGTCTTCTGTTTCTCTCCTCTACTCGCGTGTATGCCGCTTGGACCCTCTCCAATCCTCGGTGGTGGTCCGATTGCTGAATTTTTCCACTGCGTCCTTAATGGAAGCAGCCGCATCCTTGAGGGCTTTTGTGAACGTGCCCTTGAGGTTCGTCGACTTTTGAGCGACCTTGAGGATCACCTCAACGTCACCCAGCACCCTGTCTGTTAAGTGGGAGGAGAGTTCCTCCTCCGGAGCAGTTGCGATATCTTTCACGGCCCTATTTTGCCCGCGTCCGTGCTGCCACCTTCGCAATCTCCTCCTCGGCTGAGAGGCGGATACCCTCTTCCTTTAGACGCAAGTAATCGGCCTTTTGTTTGGCTAGGCCTGCGTATTCGCCTGTTGTAATGGGGCGACCCCTTCCTTTCTTTGGAACAGGAGTGGTACACCCTAATTCCACTGGCTGGGAATCGGACTCCGAGCCCGTATCTTCGGCCTCCACCCGGTCCAAGCTACCACCTTTCCTTTTTTCGCCCCTCTTTATATCCCAGAAGGCGCCAGAAGGAATGTACCAGTGGACTCCACTGTAATCATGGAACCTGACTGGATTCGCTGCAGACCGACACCCGGTCCAGCGATAAGTCTCTCTCGATTATCACGACGGGATTCATCACCGCCGCTTCCGCATCTAACGTACCTCCAGCTGGAGTCACCCTCCACATTTTCCTTAAAACTAGAATTACAATTAAGATTATTTACAATATTTACAGTTTTTTTAGAAGTTCGCTCATTTTGTTCCCACGATTGTGGGGGAAGTACCGGTCCACCCAGGTAGTGCCCCCTGTGCCTGGGTAAGCCTAGCGTAACCCGTCAAGAGAGTCGGCCGGTTCTCTGACGGGGGTCGCACTAGAGACTGAACATCCCATCAGCCATGCATCCCCTCGCGGTGCGCCGCCGCTTGGGATTAGGGTAATTTTTTATAGAGGTTGTCTTCCTCGCGGTCCGGGCGATTAAGCCAAGACCCTCGGTCCCATACGAAGCCGCGAGACGTGACCACGTCACTCCGATGGGATTACGAGATCGTCGGCGACAAGCCGAACAAGTTGTCCAACCTGCCCGCCCGACGGCAGGGTGAGTGCACGCCGAGCCCGCCAACACGCCACGTCTTTGAACCCTCTAAAGAGAAGATGAACAGTAAACGTCGCCCCCCCGTCAGGTATTAGCCGTCGGCCGTGAAGCGGCCGCCGTTGCCCGGGATGCACCACGCGGAGGTTCCTGACTCGCACCCTGCTCGACCCTAACCAATTTTTTTTTTTTTTTTTTTTTTTTTTTTTTTTTTTTTTTTTTTTTTTTTTTGTTTTTTTTTTTGTTTAACGTGGAGAAACCCGTCATGGGTACACACCCGCCCGGGGGGACGAGTGGTTATGTGAGACTCCTACTCACTAAAACTCCACGGTGTACCATCGGCCGCCATAGCGGGACGCCGCGGGCAATGCGGTTGCAATCGGCCGCGACGCCCCGGCAGCCGGCCCAAGTCGGGCCCCGGCGCTAAAGAGAGACAGTCTGGTAAACCCCAACTGTCTCCCAGACGGCTGAACCAGTGCAATGGGAAGACGAGCCCCCCGACCCGTCTCCCCTTGGTTCAGCTAGAGCAGAGGAAGGAGGCAAAAGCGCCCCCCTTTCTACCCAACGTCTACGCTAACCTCTGCTGAGGTATTTGGCATCGGCGGCGCCTTGCCCTTAGTGGTCGGCGGCCTGCAGCTAGCTCCTCCCATTTGATGCCCAGCCGGTCTCCCGGCATCGGCACATACGGCGCAGTGGTGCTTTTCAGCGCACTGCAGCGCCTTGTGGCCGGGCAGCCCAATCGGAAGCACAGGGCCCCGCGGTCAACTGTCGACGGGCAGAGTGGGGCGAGTGTGGCCCAACCCTGCACCTGAAACAGCGCATGGGCCCACCTTCCAGGAGGCGCACACGAGCTGCACTCCACCCGAAAGGAGGCGACCTGCCTCAACCAACACCTTCGCAGCCGCGACGGGGAGCGAGAGGTGCACTGCACCTGTGCCTCTGCCATAGGCCCGTATGGCTCCAGCCCTAATTAGGGGTTTCTCACAGCCGGTCTTAGCAGCCACAGCTGCCACAACCTCTTCCCCCGACACTGAGTCGTCCAACCCAATAACGCGAACGTCCGCCCTTTTAACCGGCCTGGCGATGGTAGCCTCGCCCACCAACACCGTCTGTAGGATTTCGGCTATCCGGTCCGCCTGTTCCGGGCCACGGGAGCCCCGGATCTCCACAATCCTGGATCCCGTAGCTGTGGCCCTAGTGGATATATTCTCGATACCGAGATCCGCCAACACAACTTGGTCCCGAGCCTTTAAGAGAGCTTCGCTATAGCTCAGTCCCCTCGCCAAGGCCTCTGGCTGCAGTGTAATAAGCACTGCAGCTGAGCGCGGTGTCGAGGGGAGCTTTGCCTTAGGCTTACGCCCAGGTGCCCTCCCAACAGGTACGGGAGCTACTCCCACAGAAGGCCTCGGTACCGTGGAGAGCTTCTCCCTTCTTCTTCGGCGGCGACGGGACACAGCAGTCCATCCGTCAGCGTTCGCGTCAGTTGTGGCTGGCACATGCACATCAGCGCCGCGCACGGCCCATTCCATACTCATACCCAGGGGCTCCTGAGGATGGCTACCAGAAAGACCTACCCTCCGCACGTGGTGCAGGGGTGCGAGCCGCAGCCCCCGGCACCATTGGTTTGCGGCTCAAAGCTGTAGTACCCACTGGTCTAGGGACAGCGGCACCACCCAACTTCTTGTCGGCAGCCAGAGGGGGGCGAACCACTGGGGCGGGGAGGAGACGGTCCTCCAGGGCCTCAATTTGGGCGGTCACTACCTCCCCCATCGTGACGCGGAGGGACCGCTCCATCGTCCCCATATGGGTCCCCATAGCTTCTACCAATGCTTGCACGAGGGATTCCTGCACAGGTGCCGGTGCTGGTGGCAACGGTGGCGCAGGTAGAGTCTCCCCCCGATTACGGAACGAGGCAAGCTCTGCCTTGAGTTCTTCAACCTCCCGACGGAGCCTCCCCGTCTCGCGCCGCAGAAGGAGGGTCTCCTCCGCCACCGTACGCGTGAGAGCTGTGGCAGTGACCTCATGGAGGATCCACGCCGCCTCCTTCAGGTTTTTTACAAATGTACCCTTGAGGTTGCCAGATTTCTTGGCAACCTCAAGGATCGTGTCTACTTTCTCCTTTTCGAGGGCCCTCAACGTATCAGGATCGAGGAGCTCGATACCTTCGAGCACTCCCACATCTGCGACGGCAACCGCCTCTTCAGTGCAGGCCAGTTCAGAAGCAGGACACTTTGCCCTATCTGCCTCAACTACTGCCGCTGCACGTGGCACCCAGCAGAGGAGCCCAGGATACGGGCTTTACCCCTCTGGGCCGTCGTCACCTTGCTGGGGGCCACCCCGTCCGCACCAGACTTGTCGCCATGCGACCGCTTCCTATCAGCGACAGTCACTGATGATAAGCTGTCAGAGCTCCCTGCCCAATGTCGGACAGAGAACCGGTCCAGCGAAACATCCCGCACAAGCCGTACCGATGGTTGTTCGGAGTCCAGTCTTAGTTTTTCCACGGTCGTCGTTTTATTGCTAGTATCGGTTATCCCAGTTCTTGCCAAAGTCGTTGTGATTTTACCAGTCTTGTGCAAATCTTTGCCCCCCCAGAAAACGTGGGGCAGCCCGAGCTTTGCTCGGAGAGGGATTCTCCCTTGCGGGTACCCTCCTGGGGTAGTTTCTTTTTAAGGTTTGCTTCCATCTTCACTGCTCTACCGTCAGTTTGCGGTACGCCTGCCGGGATCGGTATGACAACAACCGATCCCGCCAGCCGCTGTCCGGAACTGGGCCCTTGGGGCTCAAACTGAGCCCTCATCGGCCCCAGCCCGATACTGGGTGCGCCGCGCACATACCACACCCAGGAGCTTTTAACGGCCCTCCAGCCAGCACTCCTCCATAGTCCCCTCTGATAAGCAGAGGGATACCAGGAGGAGCGCGTCAGATATTAGCCGCCGACCAAAGTGGCTCGACCCCAACCTTTTTTTTTTTTTTTTTTTTTTAACGTGGAGAAACCCGTCATGGGTACACACCCGCCCGGGGGGACGAGTGGTTATGTGAGACTCCTACTCACTAAAACTCCACGGTGTACCATCGGCCGCCATAGTGGGGCGCGCGGGCACTGCGGTTGCAATCTGCCGCAACGCCCCGGCGGCCGGCCCCAGTCGGGCCCCGGCGCTAAAGAGAGACAGTCTGGTACAACCCCAACTGTCTCCCAGACGGCTGAGCCAGTGCAATGGGAAGACGGGCCCCCCGACCCGTCTCCCCTGGTCCAGCAAGGACAGAGGAAAGAGGCGGTTAAACACCCCCACCTACTGCCCATCGTCGACGCTCAACCCCTAAGGGGGTCTTGGCGCTGCAGGCGCTCTCCCCGTCTTTTGGACGGGTGGCCTACATTTCGCCCCTCCCATGAAATGTTTCGCCTGCCTTCCGGCGTCGGCACACAGGGCACAGTGCAGCTTTGCAGCTGTGCACTCTTGCGCCTTGTGGCCAGGCTGTCCACAACGGAAGCAAAGGCCTCCCCTATCAACTGCCGAAGGGCATGTGGGCCGGGTATGGCCCACGTCCAGACACCTGAAACATCTCAAAGGCCCCCCTTGCAGGAGACGGACGCGTGCCATACTCCAGCCAACAAGGAGACGACCTAACTGCACCAATGTCCTGGCAGCGGCGACTGGGAGTGACAAGTGAATTGCGCCATTGCCTCTCCCGTAGGGACGTATCTCACCAGCCCTAATAAGGGTTGGCTCGCAACCGCCTTTAGCCGCCGCTGCCGCTACGACTTCATGCGCCGAGACGGAGTCCTCCAATCCAATGATTCGGATGTCTGCTCTTTTAATGGGCCTCGCCACTGTGGCTACATCTGCCATAATCTCACTTAGCTTTAGGGCTAATTGATCCGCCTGCTCTACTCCCCGGGCACCCGGTATCTCAATAATACGGCTGCCCGAGGCAGTACACCGAATAGATATTTTATCGATCCCCAGGTCAGACAAAGGGAGACGGTCCCGTGCTCTAAGTAGAGCCTCACTATACGATAGCCCCTCCGCCACAGCCTCAGGCCGCAGTGCAAGGAGCACTGCAGCCGAGCGCGGTGCCGAAGGAAGCTTAGGCTTGGGCTTGGGCCCCTTTTCCTTCTTTTTCCGTCGCTTGGTTACGGTCGTCCATCCCGATCCAGCTCCAGCCTGATCTTGGGCAGGAGCAGCAGGCACGGCCTCCTGTGGATGGACTGTCGTCGTCACATCAGGGATGGGCATCGAAGCCTTAGGCTTTGCAGCTTTGGACCTCGCGGCCTTTCGTCCTACAGGCTGAGATCCAGAAGGACCAGGAGCCAACCCTCTGTCCGCACCTAAGGGCGGGCGGACCACTTCGGAGGGTGGAAGACGATCGTCCAGACGTGCGGATATCATCTCCCCTAACGACAGCCGGAGAGATCTCTCCATCCTGTCCATGTATCCATCCAGCACCTTGAGCAGTGTCTTTGGCAGGATATCTGTCACTCCGCTGGACAACTCCAGATCCACCTGCGGTGAAACCTGAGGTAACACCTGTGGCAATGGTGACGGTGACGGAGGTGGACACTCCACCCGACCACGTAACGACGCAAGTTCCGCCCTCAGCTCCTCGACTTCACGACGCAGCCTCCCCGTCTCACGGCGCAGGAGAAGATTCTCTGAAGTCACCGTGCGCGTAAGAGCGGTGGCCGTTACTTCTCGCAGAGTCCATGCTGCTTCTTTGAGCGATTTGATGTAGGTACCCTTGAGGTTGCCAGATCTTTTGGCAACCTCAAGGATCTCATCAAAATTCTCCTTCGCAAGAGCCCTCAGACTATCAGGGTCGAGCAACTCAATTCCCTCGAGCACTCCTACATCGGCGCTTTCCGACGGCTCATCCTTGATCGGTGTGGCAATAGCACAGTCATGTGACCCACCGGCCTTTCCAGCTTTCGTTGCACGAGTCGAACCCTTGTCACGGGATCTCCCTCTCCCCGCTGTCGAGATTTTGGCAGGAGGGATCTCCACCACAGCTACCTCGTCTCCATCGTCAGCTAGCGACCGCTTCCTACCGTCCAAACTAGTCGTTGAGATCGACTTCTCAAAACTGTCCGTCCAATGTCGAACCGAGAATTTGTCCAACGACGGATTTATCTCCACCGAAACGATAGGCAAATCAGTTTTCCGTTGTTCATGTGCCAAAGTCGTGTTATTTTTAAAAGAACTACGCAGAATTCTGCCCCCCCCAGAAGACGCGGGGCAGCCCGAGCTAGGCTCGTAACCTAACCTAACCTAACCTTTTTTTTTTTTTTTTTTTTTTTTACGTGGGGAAATCCTGCATGGATCCGCCTCCCGAGCCGGGCAGCTCGAGCGGGGTATGTCAGACTCTTACTGCCTAAAACCCCACGGTGTTCCTCTTTCACCCATTTGGCCGGGGAGTAGGGACAGCTTGCGCATTACTTCTACTCGCCCGACGGGTGTAGGCCCCTCATAAGGGGCCACCTTCAGCGGTCTGAGGGGTCGAGATGTGTGACACCCTCCGACGAACCTACGAGGGGCGCATCGAACACTGATGCGCCACGCCTCGGGCCTGTGCATTGGCTGCAAGGGCGAAGGACGTGCCCGCGTCCGACACCCGCAGGCCGTTTTTACGGCGGCAGGAGGTCATTCCTGACCCTGCGCCGCCAGGTTCGTCGACCGCGAGAGGGGAGCTCTGACGTCTGCTCCCTCTCCCTCTCCGCCGCCTCCTTTGCGAGCATGACGTCCTCGCAGAATGTGGCGACGGAATTCCACCCGCTCTCACCCTCGACCATGGATGAAACGACGGTCGGGAGTGAGAGATCGGGCCCTATAGCCGCTATGAGGTCGCGGCGTGACGAGTCCCATGCGGGACAGGCGGCAAGTGTATGCTGCGCGTTATCGACCGCGCAGCCACAATGATGGCACCCAGTTGTTGGCTCTCGTCCTATGCGACACAGGTAACTCCCGAAACATCCGTGTCCCGAGAGCACCTGCGTCAGCCGGAAGGTTAGGGTGCCGTGCCGCCTCCGTACCCATGCCGTCAAATGAGGCCTCACGGCCTCGACGGTCGTCACGCCGGCGCTGGGGTGCTCCAGTCGTCGGTCCCACTCCGCCATGACCAGGATCTGGTGGAGCTCTGCCCTCCGCGCCTCGATCTCACGAGGCGCAGGTCTTAATCCTCTCTCCAAGGCCTCCCCGCGCCACCTGTAGAGCGACGCGAGGGCTCTCGCCTCCAGATCCCATGGCGGAGATTCGACCAATAGGGAGGCCGCCTCGAAGGAGATCGTGCAATATCCCCGGGCTGCTCTGACGGCCATCGCCCTCTGCGGTTTGCGCAGAGCGGCGATATTTCGGGCCGCCAGGTTTTCTTCAGCCCACACCGGGGCCCCGTAAAGGGCCATGGACCGCACGATCCCCATGTAGAGCCTTCGGCACGCGGAATTTGGACCCCCCAGGTTGGGCAACAGCCGCGCCAACGCGGCCGCAGCGCCCATAAGACGGGGGGTCAGCTGCCTGAAGTGCTCTACAAAGTCCCATCGGCTATCCAGAACGAGTCCAAGATACTTCATCGTGGACTGGATGCCGATTGGGACGCCTCCCACGATGATCTGGGACCCTCTCGGTGGCGCATTCCGAGGCCCATGGAAACACAGAGCCTCAGATTTTTGCAGCGCCACATTTAGTCCCAGACGCCGGATCCGACCGACGACGTGTGCCACCCCAGCGGTTGCCAATATCGCGGCTTCGCGGTGCGACTTAGCTCTCGACGTGACCAGTGTGTCGTCGGCATAACATACGACACTGAGGCCACGGAGAAGCGCACCGCGCAACACCCAGTCGTATCCGATGTTCCAGAGAAGAGGGCCCAACACTGACCCCTGGGGAACACCGGATACGACGTCTCGCCGACACATTCCACTCCGACCCGGGAAGACTACGTACCTCTCGGAGAGGTACGCCCCGACTATGCGGCGGAGGTAGGACGGCACTCCGTGAAATCGGAGCGCCTCTCTAATTGTGGCCCAGGGCAGGGTGTTAAAGGCATTTGCGATGTCTAAAGACACCGCTATCACCACCTCGCCCCGAGCAACCTAACCTAACCTAACCTTTTTTTTTTTTTTTTTTTTTTTTACATGGGGAAATCCTACATTGGATACACCTCCCGCCGTCGGGGGACAGCGAGAGGGTTATGCCGGACTCTTACCGGCTAAAACCCCATGGCCGCATCAGCGCGTATGTGAACAGGGTCGCGGGAAAGACGGTAAGCAAACGACCGCTACCCTGTTCACGCGCTCGGGTCACCCGTAGGTGGTGAAAGCGGGGACCCACGTCTCGTGTAGAGAATGACTCTCTCTGGCTTCTTCTATAGAAGCAGCGGCAATCCGTGCTTCACAATCACGGGACCTCCATTAAGCGGCAATAAACGCCCCCGCGTCTACTGCCTGAAGATCTATTAGGGAGGCCTCTGGTTATACAGACCTCTACCTCTTCTCCTACCACGCCCTCTCCCGCGGCGAACCATGTGTGCATCGGGCGCTCTCTCTCTATCTCTTTCTGCGTCCTCCTTCCGCACAAGGACACTCTCGCAGAATGAAACGACAGCATTCCATGATTCCTCGGCACCAACCATGGAGCGAACCACAGCCGGTAGAGAAAGGTCTTCACCAATAACAGCCACCAAGTCCCTGCGCTCCTCAGCCCATGCTGGACATTGCTCTAAAGTGTGCTGAGCTGTGTCCATTTCGCAATTACAGTGGTGGCACTCAGATGTGGGCTCCTTGCCGGCAATCTGGTGCAGATACTTGCCGAAACAGCCATGTCCAGTCAGCATCTGCACCAGACGAAAAGTAAGTGACCCGTGTTTTCGATCCACCCAATCCCTAAAGACTGGGTGGACTGCCTTGATTGTCATGAGGCCTGCACTAGGCGAGGACAGGGCCTCACACCAGATCCGCAATACTAATTGCCGCAGATTAATCTTCTGCACCTCTTTCTCCCTCAGTGCAATACGCTCTCCTCTGGCTATCTTCCCAGTGCGCCAGATATAAAACTCTGCCTGAGAGTTGGCAACCAAGTCCCATGGCGGGGAACCCGCCAACAGGCACGCCGCCTCGTACGATACAGTACGGTATCCACGGATCACCCTGACAGCCATCAGCCGCTGAATTCTACGTAGAACGGCAGCACTACTCGGCGTCAGGGTTTCGTGCCAGACTGGTGCACCGTACAGGGCCATAGATCGTGCCACCCCCATGTACAGAGAGCGACACTCAGCGCCAGCACCACCAAGATTCGGCAAAAGGCTTGCCAGAGCAGTTGCAGAATGCAACACTTTTGGAGCTAGCTGCTGGAAATGCACATCAAACCTCCAGCGGCTATCCAGTACAAGGCCAAGATATTTCATTGTGGAGCCCACCTCTATGCGGACTCCACCAACAACTATATGCGTGCCAAGAGGGGGTGTTCTACGAGGACCATGGAAGCAAACAGCTTCTGTTTTGTCAAGTGCCACCTCGAGACCGAGTCTTCTGATCCTCCTGACAACTAAAGATACACTGGCCGTGCCCAACAGGACTGCTTCTCGGACCGTATCACCCCTTGAAGTCACAAGCGTATCATCAGCATAACATGTAACCGCCGCACCCCGTAGGAGAGCCCCTCGCAATACCCAATCGTACCCGATGTTCCACAGGAGCGGGCCAAGGACTGACCCCTGTGGAACACCGCACGAAATCTCCCTCTGATGATTGTGCGCGTCCTGCCCGACGCATGCAACGTGTCTACCTTCCAGATACGACACTATCAATCTACGCAGATATAGAGGAACTTCATGGTGCTTCAATGCCTCCTTTATGCACTCCCAGGAGAGGCTGTTAAACGCGTTGGCAATATCCAACGACACTGCCAACAGCACTCCCCCCTGAGAAATGGCTTCATCAGAGAGAGCCTTGACTCGAAGTATCGCGTCGACTGTTGACCGACCTTCTCTGAACCCAAATTGCACTGGTGCAAGATCAGGGCCTATCCTCTTCAGGTGGCTTATCAATCGGTGCGCAATGATACGTTCAAACAGTTTTGCACCCTCATTAAGCAGCACTATCGGACGGTATGCCGATGGTGACTCCACAGTGCGACCCTGCTTTCGCAGCAAAACTAAGCGGCCTGTCTTCCATTGCGGTGGAAACTCTCCGGTCTCAAAACATGCATCAAACAACCGCCTGAGCCTCTCCCCAAGCGCCTCCACCGAAAGAACCCAGGCGCGACCTGAAACTCCATCGGGTCCGGGAGCAGTATTCTTAGACCGTAGTCGTTTCACGGCTGCGCCTAGTTCCACTTCCGTAACAAGAGGCACCTCTAAAACCTCAGGAACTACGGCAGAAGCTGTAAAAGGCGGCGAATATTCTGCCCTATGTGGAAACAGCGCAGCAAGTATACTTTCCAGAAGCAGAGGGTTGAGACTCTGCATGAGCGGAGGAGCCCAGGGGCGTAAAGTGCCCAAGACCATCCTGTAGGGGCGTCCCCACGGATCACCGTCCAGAGTCTCTAGTAGCTCCTCACGCGCTCTTTCTTTAGCCCGTCTAATGGAGATTTGCAAGTTCTTCTTTGCCTCCCTGTAGTCCGCATACAGCTGAGCCTCGATAGCTTCATCCCGTCTCTGGCGTAGCCTACGGTGTCTGGAATACCGACGCCTCGCAGCCACACACAACTCCCGCAAACTAGCGATGTCTCGAGACCACCAAAAAAACCTGTCGCCTGGGTTGACAAGGCCTGACCCGGTGCATGGCAGCATCGCAGATGCTCACCATAACATCCTGAAACCATCCCACCTCCCTGATGACATCCACCGGTCTATGTGCCGGTGCTGCCCAAGACGCGACTATCGAGGCTTCAACCAGCAAGCCTTCGTTGATGCTTTTTAAAGCCCACCTAGGGGCCACCATCCTGTCCGTGCTTATGACAATATTAGTTGCCGAATGGCAGACGTCATACCTTATGAAAAGATGATCCGACAGTGACTCTGCCTCCACCACTACCCTCCAATCGAGAACTCGCCTGGCGACAACAGGGGTAGCGAAGGTAAGGTCCACTATGGAACCACCCTGTTGTCGCACACATGTGTTTGTCGACCCTCTATTAACGACTGAGAGGCCATTTACAAAAACCCACTCTTGCAAAACCCTGCCCCGCAGATCTGTGACAGAGGATCCCCACTCCGACGCCTTGGCGTTAAAATCTCCCGCTAATAAGATGGGACAAGGTAAAATTCTCCCAATAAACGTTCCCAACTCGTTTAAAAATCCCTCAAATTCACAAAGGGTTCTGTTGGGCGAAAAATAGACAGCAATGATGACTATGTCCCCCCACTGAGCCGCTACAAACCCCGAACCCCTTTTCTTAAGTGTCAGAGAGGGAATGCCGACTGCCAAAGAAGAGAGAATAGCAGCTGTACCCGTCGCATCTCCAATCCAGTTGTCTCTGGGAGGGATGTAGTAGGGCTCAGATACTATAGCCACTTGAATCAACCACTCGGCCATAGTCTGAACCATAAGATCCTGGGCCACGGCCGAGTGGTTTATGTTGACCTGTAAAAACTTGTGAGCCATTCCTACTGAATAAACCTAGTCCCCCCTACCCCAGGACCCACAGGGGCCTTTGGTATAGCCGCTTTGGTTGTAGCCTTTTTTCTTGAAGCTGCAACTTTTTTGGCTTCTTTGTCATCTTTCGTCCGCTCAGAAGCAGCGCACACCCTGCTCCCCAATCGGTGGTCCGCAGGTCTCTTGGCCTCCGAGCAAATCAAGCAGTGTGGGGCTGCAGTGCATTTAGCGGACTTGTGCCCATCCTTCCCACATCGGAAGCAAAGATTGCTATGATCCACCTTCGCAGTACATCGTTGCACTATATGCCCCAGTCCAAGACAGCGAAAGCATCTTGCAGCCGTTGGCTGCAGCAATTTCGCCTGAACAGCCACCCAGCCTAAAAGTAACCGGCCCTCCTATACTACTTTCTTAGCGGCTACTACTGGACAGCGGACCCATGCTGTACCAACACCATAACGAGCTCGACGAATCTCGCCGACCTTCACCTGGTTGGCAGGGCAGCCACCTTTTATGGCCACAGCTGTCGCAATCTCATCCGCGGTCGCCGAGTCATCCAGACCTGTAAGGCGCAGCTCCGCACATTTAGTAGGTCTGGTCACCTGAACCATTCCATCCCCAAAAGTTTCGTCAAAAATGGTCTTCAGCCTCTCCGCTAAGCGATCCGCCTTTTCCGCACTGGAGACGCCTGGCAACTCCAATTTGCGGGCCCCGGAAGCAGTCTGTCTGAACTTCAAGAAGCTGATGTCAAGACTGGCTGCGTCCACCTTCTCTTTAGCTACCGTCACCATCCTCACATAATCCACTCCGTTCTCTACCGCTGCCGGCTGAAGAGTCATGATGACTACTGAGGAGCGTGGGACACCGATTCTGGTTGGCTTCTGCTTCGCTGTTGCTGCTTGTTTTGTTGCAATGCGCTTTTTACTACCCCGTTTCGCCACAGTCGACCAGGCTTCACTTATCACCGGTGGCAAGTGAGTAGAAGTTTGCTGAGGGTGCGAATCCTCCGCCTCCTGCGCCGCTAGCGACTTCCTCTTTTTGTTCCGTTTCCTCCGGCTTACTGGAGCAGCAAGTACAGGAAGTTCAGGAGAAAGTATGACGGGTGCAGCAACCGAGACCGCTGCATGTACCGCCCTTTGTTGTACCTCCAGAACAGAAGGCCTTTCCTCAATCGCCTTTATGCAGGATCTCATTTCCATCATGATGTTACTCATGGCACTGTCTAGCATATCCTTTGTAACTACCGTTGGATCATGGTGAGGGGATATTACACCTCCTCGACTTGCCATCCTAGTAGTGAGAACGGATTCCATCTGCCGTGACTGTAAATCTGCTCTAATTTCCATCAACTCCTTGCGGAGATCCACAATCTCTTGCGCCTGTTTCGCCTCGTTAGCTTTTAGACGTTCGTAGGCCTCCTGGAGCTTCTTTAGCTCCTCCGAGGCTGTCCTACCAGCTAGCACTATAGCTCGATCCGCTATGGAAGCGGCCGCCTCTTTTAGAGCATGTTGAAAAGTCCCTTTTAAGTTCTTAGACTTTTGTACGACTTTGAGTATCACTTCAACATCGCCTAAGATCATGTTCTTGAGCTCCGTAGCAAATTGCTCTTCCGACATCGGAGCGTCGGACTTCAAAGCAATCCGCTCGCGCCTTACATTCGAAGCTATATCCATCATTTCTTGCTCAGCTCGGAGATGGAGTTCCTGCTCCTTAAGGCGATTGAGCTCTGCTTTAGCCTGTGCCAGGTCCCTATATTGTCCTGTTGTGATCGGCCGGCCTCTACCTTTCTTAGGTACCGGAGTACACTGCCCTGTAGCCCCGGATGCAGGCTCCGAATCTGATGATTGTTCTGGCGTGAAATTTAGACGCCTTCTTCTTTTTCTCTTCTCACCTCTGGTAGGAATGTCACTACCCTCACTAGCGGTGACCATCGTACTCTTACTATGCACACTGACGTTCGTGAGACATTCCATCACTGGACTTAAGTCAGTGGGTAAATCTGTTGTCCGTGAATGCGAAGCCGTGGTCGTCAATTCTTTGCTGGGATCAGTCTCTTTGTTCTCTGCCGAAGTCGCGGGTATGTCCTGATTATGCAAAATTTTGCCCCCCCCAGAAGACGTGGGGCAGCCCGAGCTAGGCTCGGGGAGGGATTCTCCAACTACTGAGGAGCTGGTACCCTCCTGGGGTAATTTTCTTCTTAATCTTGCACTTCTCATTGTCATTGCTAACTCTTCCTCCAGTTCGCAGTACGCCTGCCGGGACCGGTATAAAAGCAACCGATCCCGCCAGCCGCTCTCCGGAATTGGGCCCTTGGGACTCAACTTGAGCCCTCATCGGCCCCAACCCGGTACTGAGTGCGCTGCTCACACGCCACACCCAGGAGAGTTTATCGGCTCTCCAGCCTAGATCCGTAGTGTTCAGCGAGACAGGGTCACCTCGAGAAGGATGTGGCTCTTCACCACGCACTACGGTCTTGAGGTGGCAGGCTAAGGCTCTCTCCGAAAGTAAAGAGCTGTATTGCGCCTGTGGGTCCACCCCCTGCAGATCAGAGATACAAGTACCTCATCACGCCTGCTCGACCCCACCCCCGGATTAACCTTTTTTTTTTTTTTTTTTTTTTTTTATCGTGGGGAAATCCTACATGGATCCGCCTCCCGAGCCGGGCAGCTCGAGAAGGGTATGTCAGACTCCTACTGACTACAACCCCACGGTGTTCCTCTTTCACCCATTTGGCCGGGGAGTAGGGACAGCTTGCGCATTACTTCTACTCGCCCGACGGGTGTAGGCCCCTCATAAGGGGCCACCTTCAGCGGTCTGAGGGGTCGAGATGTGTGACACCCTCCGACGAACCTACGAGGGGCGCATCGAACACTGATGCGCCACGCCTCGGGCCTGTGCATTAGCTGCAAGGGCGAAGGACGTGCCCGCGTCCGACACCCGCAGGCCGTTTTTACGGCGGCAGGAGGTCATTCCTGACCCTGCGCCGCCGGGTTCGTCGACCGCGGGAGGGGAGCTCTGACGTTTGCTCCCTCTCCCTCTCTGCCGCCTCCTTTGCGAGCAACCATGGACGAAACGACGGTCGGGAGTGAGAGATCGGGCCCTATAGCCGCGATAAGGTCACGGCGTGACGAGTCCCATGCGGGACAGGCGGCAAGTGTGTGCTGCGCGTTATCGACCGCGCAGCCACAATGATGGCACCCAGTTGTTGGCTCTCGGCCTATGCGACACAGGTAACTCCCGAAACATCCGTGTCCTGAGAGCACCTGCGTCAGCCGGAAGGTTAGGGTGCCGTGCCGTCTCCGTACCCATGCCGTCAAATGAGGCCTCACGGCCTCGACGGTCGTCACGCCGGCGCTGGGATGCTCCAGTCGTCGGTCCCACTCCGCCATGACCAGGATCTGGTGGAGCTCTGCCCTACGCGCCTCGATCTCACGAGGCGCAGGTCGAAATCCTCTCTCCAAGGCCTCCCCGCGCCACCTGTAGAGCGACGCGAGGGCTTCCGCCTCCAGATCCCATGGCGGACATCCGGCCAATAGGGAGGCCGCCTCGAAGGAGATCGTGCGATATCCCCGGGCTGCTCTGACGGCCATCGCCCTCTGCGGTTTGCGCAGAGCGGCGATATTACGGGCCGCCAGGTTCCCAGCCCACACCGGGGCCCCGTAAAGGGCCATGGACCGCACGATCCCCATGTAGAGCCTTCGGCAAGCGGAATTTGGACCCCCCAGGTTGGGCAACAGCCGCGCTAACGCGGCCGCAGCGCCCATAAGACGGGGGGTCAGCTGCCTGAAGTGCTCTACAAAGTCCCATCGGCTATCCAGAACGAGTCCAAGATATTTCATATTGGACTGGATGCCGATTGGGGCGCCTCCCACGATGATCTGGGACCCTCTCGGTGGCGCATTCCGAGGCCCATGGAAACACAGAGCCTCAGATTTTTGCAGCGCCACATTTAGTCCCAGACGCCGGATCCGACCGACGACGTGTGCCACCCCAGCGGTTGCCAATATCGCGGCTTCGCGGTGCGACTTAGCTCTCGACGTGACCAGTGTGTCGTCGGCATAACACACGACACTGAGGCCACGGAGGAGCGCACCGCGCAACACCCAGTCGTATCCGATGTTCCAGAGAAGAGGGCCCAAAACTGACCCCTGGGGAACACCGGATACGACGTCTCGCCGACACATTCCACTCCGACCCGGGAAGACTACATACCTCTCGGAGAGGTACGCCCCGACTATGCGGCGGAGGTAGGACGGCACTCCGTGAAATCGGAGCGCCTCTCTAATTGTGGCCCAGGGCAAGGTGTTAAAGACATTTGCGATGTCTAAAGACACCGCTATCACCACCTCGCCCCGAGCAATGGCCTCCTCCGCCAGACTCCTCACTTGCGCGATCGCGTCAATCGTGAAGCGCCCTCTGCGGAAACCGAACTGGTTCGCCGCCAAATCCGGCCCCACGTGCGTTAAATGGCCGACGAGGCGGTTTGCAATCACTCTCTCGAAGAGTTTGCCCACCTCGTCGAGCAGCACAATGGAGCGGTACGCGGACGGCGAGTCCGCCGGGCGCCCCGGCTTCTGGAGCAGGACTAGACGGCCAGTTTTCCACGTCGACGGAAACCGGCCCTGCTCCAGACACGCGCTGAAGAGTCCCAACAGTCGGGGCTCCAGGGCCTCTTGGGCCAGGACCCACGCTCGACCAGGCAGGCCGTCGGACCCTGGGGCGGTGTTTTTGGCCGCGAGGCGTTTCACCGCCGCCCTCAACTCTTCCCGGGTCACGTCGGGCACGTCGTCTCGATCCACGTCGGGCTCGGCCGCGGGCGGAGCCATGTGGGGAGGTGAAAACTCCTCCCTGGAGGGAAACAAAGCGCTCACCACCTCCTGGAGGAACTCTGACTGGAGACTCTGGGTTACCGGGGGGGCCCATTGGCGAAGTTTGCCGCGTACCATCCGGTACGGGCGCCCCCACGGATCCCGATTGAGCGTCTCCAGGAATTCCTCTCTGGCCAGAGCTTTTGCGCGCTCAATGGCCCGTCGAAGGGTGAGCTTAGCTGCTCTGTAACCCTCATGCAGCTCCGCCTCTCCGGGGCTTGCGACCTGCGAATGACGTCGTCTGCGCCTTATCCTGGTGTACTGGCGGCGCGCTGCTACGCAAAGCGCGCGCAGCTGCGCTATTTCAGCGTTCCACCAGTACACCTGGCGCTTAGCTGGATGACGCCCAACTCTCGGCATCGCCGCGTCACACATATGCGACACTGCGGCTCGCATACGCTCCGCCCCATCTTCGACATCGGCAGGCCTCTCGGGTGTTCCGTCCATCACCCAGGCTTGCACGATGGCGGCCTCGAGGAACACCTCGCGATCGAGGCGTCCCAGAGCCCAACGTGGACTGTCCTCCTCCGGGCCTCTCGGGACCGGTCGTCCCGAAGTCTGGGCGGACACTTCGAACTGTATATAAAGATGGTCCGAAAGTATCTCTACCCCCTCCAGGACTCTCCAGTCCCGAACACGGCGTGCTATTGCAGGGCTTGCGAACGATAGGTCCACTATGGATTCGCTCTGCGGTCGCACGCACGTGTTTATGGAGCCCCTGTTAAGGACGAGCAGGCCTGATGTTAGGGCCCACTCTTCCAGCGCCTCACCCCTATTATCCGTGGATGGGGAACCCCAAGCCATAGATTTGGCGTTGAAGTCCCCGAGGACTAGAACGGGGTGAGGGTGGCTGCCCGAGACGACAGTGCCCAACTCTACCAAAAGTGCCTCGAAGTCGGCGAGACTCCATCGAGGGGGTGCATACACCCCCACCACCACAACGTCGCCGAGACGCGCCGCCACGTATCCCTGGCCCTCCTTGATGTTAGTGAAGGGCGGGGAGCCGGCGGCGGGCTGGGAAATGATGGCCACCGAGCCACCTCGATTACCCGCCCAGTTATCTCGGGGCGGCACGAAGTATGGCTCGGCTATCACGGCGACGTTGATTGACCACTGTGCCATGCTTTGGACTAGCAGGTGAGCGGGGCTGCAAGACTTTTACTCGCGCCAACACCCAACCCACCAATAGCTTACGGCCGTCGCCGAGTTTTTTGGCCACCGTCACTGGGCACGAAACCACGGCCGTTCCAGCCCCATTAAAGCTGGGGCGTGGATCAGTTGCCTTAACGTGCTCTGAGGGGCATTCCCCAGCACGTGCAACGGCGGCAATTAGCTTCTCCACTGTAACGGAGTCATCTAGGCCTGAGATGCGCACGTCTGCACACCTCATCGGCCTGGTCACCCGTATATCCTCCGCTGGAAAGGACGCCCTAATTTTTTCTGCAAGGGCGTCTGCTTGCGGACCACTGGTAGCACCTGGAACCTCTAAGAGGGCAGCCCCTGTTGCCGCCCTTCTATAGTTGACCGCCTCAATGCCTAGAGTGCCAAGGTCGACTTGCTCCCATGTTTTCGTTAGCACCTCCCTGTAGGTGATGCCCCTCTTCGCAGCCTCAGGTTGCAGTGTTATAACCACCGCAGTGGATTTGGAGGTGCGAAGTTTGGGGGCTCTGTTCCTTTTTGGAGGTGCTAATTTAGCCGCCTTTTTCTTATTCTTCTTCGTGGCCTTACCCCCTTTACCTACTAACACCCACTCCCCTTGAGTGGGTTTAGGAGTGGCCACCTTCTCACTGTAGGAAGCACGAGGGGCGGGTGTAGTCGTCGACTTGGGACCGGCTTTACCTGCATTTTGACTGCTTTTCTTCTTAGCTGCTTGCCGGGATTCACACTGCCGCGGAGGACCAGTTTCAGGTGCTACCACTTTTGCAGCTTGCACAGCCTTTCTATCCGCCGCTAAAGGAGGACGTTGTCTTTCGGGGAGGAGCCTATCCTCCAAGGCCTCGAAGCGAGCACTCATTATATTGAGTATGCGCTCGAACTTCTGGTCAATGTCAGAATTCTCGCTCCGAGGCCTCGCTGGCAACGGCGGAAACTCCTCCCTCCTCCGTGGAGCTGGAGAAGTTGAAGGGTCCAGTCCTGTCCCTGTCCCTGTGACTAGAGAGACTTCAGCTCCTGGCGATGGCGGGCGGACTTTATTCAGGTCCACCCTCATTTCCGCGAGCTCCTTCCGGAGCTCTGCCAGCTCTTCCGATTGTTTGGCATTCGTCTCCTCCAGCCTTGCGTATGCTGCTTGGACCCTTGCCAACTCCTCTGTGGTGGTCCGACTGTAATATTTCTCCACTGCATCCTTAATGGACACAGCGGCATCTTTAAGGGCCTTCTGGTAAGTTCCCTTAAGATTTGATGATTTTTTGGCGACCTTGAGGATCACCTCAACGTCGCCCAGTATTCTCTCGTTTAATTGGGAGGAGAGTTCTTCCTCCGGAGCAGAGATGATCTCCTTCGCGGCCCTATTAAGCCGTGCCCGCCATGCCGCCTCTGCCACCTCCTCTTCGGCTGTAAGGCGGAGCAGCTCCTCTTTCTTGCGGATGTAATCTTCCTTCACTTTTGCCAACCCCACATATTCTCCTGTAGTTGGGGGCCGCCCCCTACCCTTTTTAGGGATAGAAACTGGCGTTTGCGTCTGGTCAGCACCTTCGACCTTCCTTTTCCGCCAGAAGGAGCTTGGCGGAGCGTCCTCAGCGCCAGACAGAGGGTTCTCAGACGACCCTACCGTCACCATAGAGGCCTCACTTGACTCGCTACACACCGACAATCTGTCTAGTGAAGGGTCCCTTACGATAGCCACAACGGGGTTGAATTCCCCTTCGCGACCATCCACTTTTCTCGCCTCACACGTAACTCCACTAGTGGAGCCACCGTCCTCGTCTTTCTTAAAACTAGGTTTATTTACAATATTTACAGAGTTTTGTTTTAAAATTTGTTTTAAAATTCATACACGGCGGTGAGCACCTCCGCCTCCAGCTCCCACGGCGGGGAGCCGGCAAGAACCATGGCCGCCCCCGCGGACACCGACCGGTACCCGCGGACCCCATAGGGAACCTTTTTTTTTTTTTTTTTTTTTTTTTTTTTTACGTGGAGAAACCCGTCATGGGTACACACCCGCCCGGGGGGACGAGTGGTTACGTGAGACTCCTACTCACTAAAACTCCACGGTGTACCATCGGCCGCCATAGTGGGACGCGCGGGCACTGCGGTTGCAATCGGCCGCGACGCCCCGGCGGCCGGCCCCAGTCGGGCCCCGGCGCTAAAGAGAGACAGTCTGGTACAACCCCAACTGTCTCCCAGACGGCTGAACCAGTGCAATGGGAAGACGGGCCCCCCGACCCGTCTATCCTTGGTTCAGCAAAGGCAGAGGAAGGAGGCGAAAGCGACCCCCCCCTTCTACCCAACGTCTACGCTGAAGTCCTCAGGAGGTATCGGCGTTGGTGCTACAGCTACCCTCCCTTTTACGGGAGGTGGCCGGCAACTGGCACCCCCCATGTAGTGGCCGGATGGCCTTCCTGCATCTTTGCAGTAGGCACAGTTCAGCGCCTGAGCCTCACACTGCAGAGCCCTGTGACCGGGCTTCCCGCAACGGAAGCACAACGCCTCCCTGTCGGCTGTCGACGGGCATGTATGCCTTGGTTGGCGGCCCTAACCTAACCTAAACTAACCTAAACTAACCCATTCAAACTACAGATCTGAAATTTTACCCTACATCAAACTTTTTGGTGTCAGATCGTTCGTCTCGCGCTGCTGCGTCCACTGCCGCAAAAATAATAGAAATCGAAGTTGTACATCATCGGGTGCACTCCTAGGTACACGTCGCTGTAAGTGACCACCGGCCTGGACCACCTGAAACATATAAAAATTCATTAAATAGTTTGTAAATTACAGTTTTTCTTGGAATTTTCCAAATTTTTCTATTGACCCTATACCGTCCGTGCACGTCATCTGACGCGTCCCGTCGTCCTGCGCACGGAGAGGTATCGGACTCCCGGATCCTCCCACGGGAAGTGGGTCAAAAGTCCAAAAAACACGATTTGCTGACGTTGCATTACAGGCAAAATCCACTTAAGCAGTGACAACGAAAACAGTTTATTCAAACTCAAGATCTGAATTTTCGACCTAGACCAAAGTTTTTGGTATCAGATCGTTCGTCTCGCGCTGCTGCGCCTATTGCAACCAAAATAATAGAAATCGGTTTTATAATTTATTAATTATTCAAGAAAAACACTTTTCAGGAACTTAGTAAAAAAATTTGTATAGGAAAATTTCGAATTTTCGAGTTTTCCGAAAAATTTTTCAGTACATCATCGGGTGCACTCCTAGGTACACGTCGCTGTAAGTGACCACCGGCCTGGACCACCTGAAACATATAAAAATTCATTAAATAGTTTGTAAATTACAGTTTTTCTTGGAATTTTCCAAATTTTTCTATTGACCCTATAACTTTCGTGCACGTCATTCGACGCGTCCCGCCGTCCTGCACACGGAGAGGTATCGGACTCCCGGATCCTCCCACGGGAAGTGGGTCAAAAGTCCAAAAAACACGATTTGAAAGCCCGCCCATGCCCGCCATTTTGTGTGACCTACAATAGATAAGTACATTTTTATCTTGTCAGCGTGTTTTAATATTGACTAAAACACGCTTTTCTCAGCGGCTATTGCAGACAGAGGATACAAAAACGGTTTTGGAATTGTGGAAGCTCTGTCTGCAACCTGTATATAAGCTAAATAATATACATATACTTTTTAAATAAAAATTTGATAGGTTGCAAGCAGCGAGAAATAAATTTGTATATATAGTTTGAATTAGTTTTAGGTTTTTAAATTATTGACATTTTAACTATTTGACATTTTTATTTTAATATAATATTGAATTTTTAATTCAATTATACACATCCGTAGCTAGTAAGTCGCCCTATTGCGACAGTATATTAGCTCGTAGTTATTATTTAAGTTTAAGATTAATCTAGTGTAATTTATATCTGTGATATTAGTATAAGGCTGGTTAGAGTCAGCATAAGCTACTGACGACCTACTGACTATTATCTTTTGATAATCAACAGAGAGGGACCATTGCTATATCTGGCTCTACCAACAAATTTAGTGACCATACTTATCTGGATTCTTTTGATCCAGATAGCTAGTTGTAGTACCTTTATATTTTATAAATTTGACAAATCCCTCCAGCAACATGATTAGAACACCCACCAAAGAAGGAACCACCACCTCACCCTTGAAATCGCCCGACGTTCAGTCAGCTCAAACGAGAGTATCTTCGGCCGAAACCAGCGTTAGGAGGAGTACTGGGGAGTGGGAGGCCGGCAAACTTGAGTTGTCGGTACCCAAGCCCCAAAAGACCATCCGACGTAGCCCACAAATCGACAAGGAGCTGACTGAAGGACATAAACGTGTAGAGACGGCGACGACCAGGACCGTCGCAAAACCTGCTGGCTCACCAACTGGCGGTGAGAGGTATAAGGACCGTCTAACAGAAGCGAGAGCTTGTGTTCAGAAAGCAAGCATCAACTTGGGAAACTCGCGTAACATTAAGACGGTAATAAAAAAGGAAGTGCAGAGTGCAGTTGATCGCCTCTTCCAATTAGTAAAAGAGGCCGAAGCCAGTGCCAAAGAAGGCAACAAAGGGAAAGGCACGGGAAAAGTATCTCCGCCTAAACAAACCAGGGAGCAGGGAACCGCGACGGACCGAGATCTGACTGACATAAAAACCCAGGAGGCCGTAAAACCCAAACAGAGGGATGGACTTGTCGATGGCCTACTTGAGAGGCTCAAGATTCATGAAACCCTCATTGAGGAGAACAACAAAAACATACTTGACCTCAAGGGGGCCATCGAGGCCCACAAAGCCGATCTCTGGGAAGGCAGGGCGACCTACGCGGGTGTGGTTGCCGCAGATAGTACAGGAGCAAAGGCCCGAGTGAGGCAGGCGCTACACTCGGAGGTCGTCACGGCCGAGGGAGAGCGGCAGACGGGTGACGAAGTCCTGGAGAAAGTCAGAACGGCCCTCAACGCCAAGGACGGGGGCGTTGAGATAGAAAGGGTGAGGAAGGCCAGAGACAGCAAAATAATTATAAGGTGTCGCACACATGCGGACAGAGAGGTGGTAAAACAAAAATTAGAACGCGGAAGCGGGAATTTAAGGGTGGAGAACATGCAGAACAAAAACCCGCTGGTGATGATCTCCGGGGTACTGAGGAGCCATACGGACGTCGAAGTCTGCGGGGCCCTCAGAAGCCAAAACCGGAGCGTCTTCAGCGGGCTACAAGACAGCGAGGCCACAATGGAGGTGGCCTACAGGATTGCGGGACGAAACCCGCTTACAAACCGGGTGGTGTTGAGAGTGGCTCCTAAATTGTGGAGGAGACTCATAGACACCGCCCGGGTAAAGGTGGACCTTCAAACCCTCCCAGTCGAAGACAAGTCTCCGTTGGCGCAGTGCTCGAGATGCCTGGGATACGGGCACGGGCGGAGACTGTGCACGGAGACAGTGGATAAGTGCAGCCACTGTGCCGGCCCGCACATGAAGGCTGAGTGTCCGAAGTACGCGGCTGGCGCGCCGCCTCGGTGCTGTAACTGCGTAAAGGCCAGGAAGCAGGACGACGGCCATAACGCGTTCAGCAACGAGTGCGCAGTGCGCAGAAGGTGGGACGCGCTAGCGCGGGCGTCGGTCGCCTATTGCTAAGGGCACCCCTGGGGACCGGGCGACTAATACAGCGCGGGGCACTTACCTGGCGGCTCAGGCGAATCTCCAGCGCATGGAGCTAGCAACGCAGGAGCTAGTTATGGAAGCCGGCCGCAGGCGAGTCGCCTTTGCGCTGCTCCA
The DNA here is from genome assembly GCA_033032175.1 of Saturnia japonica. NCBI lineage: Eukaryota > Metazoa > Arthropoda > Insecta > Lepidoptera > Saturniidae > Saturnia > Saturnia japonica. The sequence continues at coordinate 10,012,996 of CM065331.1, forward strand.
GGAGCCATATGTCGGAGGGATCGGTAGGATGAGATCCTACCAGGGCGTCAGGATCTACCAGCACACTGGCACGGGGGAAGACAGCACAAAAGTGGCAATTGCCGTTTTCGACCCAACGTTGCATGTCACCCCCTGCCCAACGTACACAAGTAGCAACATTGTTGTTGTTAAGATCGGGAAGGGTGTTGGCGCCTTGGTGGTGGTCTCATTCTATTTTGAGCCCAATGAAGACCTTCATGACTACCTGGAGCAGCTGAGAGCTGTTGTCAGAGGGGTCGGAACCAGGAGAGTAGTGATGGGCGGCGACGCAAACTCGAAAAGCATTTGGTGGGGCAGTCCTACAGAGGACGCGCGAGGGGCGCTCGTGGCCGGCACATTCGAGGAACTGGGCATGCAGGTGCTGAACGACGGCGACACCCCTACGTTCGACACAGTTCGGGGGGGTAGAACGTTGACAAGCTTTGTGGACGTGACTGCCTGCGCGGCGGAGATACTGGACTTGGTGGATGGATGGACTGTTGACAAGGGAGTGACGAGTTCGGACCACAACACAATTTTCTTCAAAATTCAATTACACATAGATAGAGGCCTCAATTTAAGTAGAACTACTAGAATTTATAATAGCAGGAAAGCAAGCTGGGAAGGTTTTCATAAGAAAATGGACAGCTTGCTAGGTGCTAAAAATTTTAACGTAGTAGAAATTAATAAAATTGAGGATCCTAATACATTAGAGGGGAAAATCGAGGATCTAACTAAAATAATAACACAAGCGTGTGATGAATCGATTCCCAAATCAAATTATAATCATAAGCCAAATTTTCCATGGTGGTCCAATGAACTCGCCACAATGAAGAAGGAGGTCGTCCGGTGGAAGAGGAGGCTCCGCTGCGCAGCGCCGGTCCGCAGACAGTACGTCGTCGCAGAGTACCTGCAAAAGAAAGAACAATATAGAACAGAAGCAAAGAAAGCCCAGATAGCTAGCTGGAAGGAGTTCTGCGGTAAGCAGGACAAGGAAGGCCTCTGGGAGGGAATCTACCGGATAGTAGGTAGAACGAAAAGGAGGAGCGAGGACGTGTTGCTCAGGCGGGGGAACACGGTGCTGGACCCGATGGAGTCCGCTGAGTTTCTGGCAGAGATATTCTACCCGGAGGACGACCCGCGGAGTGATGAACCTATCCACTCAAAAATCAGAGCGCAGGCCGAGGGCCTAAATGGTCAGGGCCATCATAACGATGAACCACCATTTACGCACGTAGAACTTAGGGCCGCAGTGGATAGGTTCAATCCTAAGAAGGCGCCTGGGTCAGACGGACTCACGGCGGATATTTGCGCACGCGCCATAAACTGCGCTCCGGAGGCTTGCCTATCGCTGGTCAACAAGTGCCTAGAGTTGGGGTACTTTCCCGTGGCTTGGAAACAGGCTACTGTTGTAGTCCTGAGGAAGGCCGGGAAGGAAGACCACTCAAGCCCTAAGTCTTATAGGCCAATAGGACTGTTGCCAGTGATGGGCAAAATTCTCGAGCGAATGGTGATCGAGATAGCTAAGTGGCACATCCTCCCCACGCTGTCCAACCGTCAGTACGGATTCATGCCCCAAAAAAGCACCGAGGACGCCCTCTATGATCTGGTGACACACATCCGCGTCAAACTTGACGAAAAGCGGATCGTCGTAATCGTGTCCTTGGACATAGAGGGCGCTTTCGACAATGCTTGGTGGCCACAGATAAGGGTCCGGCTGAAGGAGGTGGGCTGCCCTGTAGGCATCCAGAACATCTTGGGTAGTTACCTGAGTGACAGGGTAGTCCACCTGGGATATGCGGGGGAGAGAGTATCAAGAAAGACCACGAAAGGCTGCGTGCAAGGCTCAATCGGGGGTCCTATATTGTGGGACCTTATGTTGGACCCGTTGTTGTGGGGATTGGAGGAACGGGGGGTTCACGTACAGGCGTACGCGGACGACGTAGTCCTCGTCTTCGACGGAGACAGTGCGACACAAATAGAACGACAGGCCAACCCCGTTTTGGAATATGTGCAGGAGTGGGGTGTCTGCAACAAATTACGGTTTGCTCCACATAAAACCAGCTCACTAGTTGTAACTAGGAAGTTAAAATACGACACCCCACGCCTCACAATGGGTGGAATGGATGTCGTGGTGTCACCTCGGATGAGGATCCTAGGGTTGACCATTGACAGTAGTCTAACGTTTAGCGAGCACGTGGGCGGCGTCTGCGACAGAGCATTGGCGTTGTACAGACAGCTGTCCCGTGCTGCTAAGGTCTCCTGGGGTCTTCACCCCGAGGTGATTAGAACCATCTATACGGCGGTTGTAGAGCCGACAATCATGTACGCGGCGAGTGCCTGGGCGCCAGTGTGCAGCAGGATTGGAGTGCAAAAGCGCTTAAACGTCGTTCAACGTGGCTTCGCGCAGAAGCTCTGCAAGGCCTACCGGACCGCTTCTCTGAACTCGGTTTTAGTGCTGGCGGGGCTGCTCCCCCTTGATCTGCGTATACGAGAGGCAGCTGCATTGTACGAGGTCAAGAGAGGGAGGCGCCTGCCGGCGCTTGGAGACAGAGAGGTGGAAAGGATGGCTGCTTTTACATGCACTCCACATCCGGCACGACATGTGGACCTTGAGCTCAAGGGCCTGGTGGACCAGGATCAGGTCAACTGCAGTAGCGAGCACGATCTACGCATTTTCACCGACGGCAGCAAGATCGATAACCAGGTGGGGGCATCATTGTCCGTTTGGAGTAATGATGCGGAGACACACCGTAGGAAACTCAAGCTGTCGTCGTACTGCACAGTCTACCAGGCCGAGCTCCTGGCCATATGTGAGGCTACGGAGGAAATCCTGCACAGCACTGGCCGTAGCAATGGCATCTATAGCGATTCATTGTCGGCTCTACAGGCAATCGCGAACTGGCGCACTGTTCACCCTCTAGCGGTGAGGGCGAGAGGAAACATTATTGAGTGCCAGAGCAGCGGAAAACAGGTACACCTGTATTGGGTCAAGGCCCATGTTGGCATCGGAGGAAACGAGCGTGCGGACCAACTGGCAAAGGAGGCGGCCCTGACGATAAAAACCAAGCCACATTACGACAAGTGCCCATTGTCGTATGTGAGGAGAATCATCCGTATGGGCACCATTGAGACCTGGGGAGAAAGGTACTCAATGGGCGGGACCGCCTTCGTCACCAAGTTTTTCTTCCCGGACGTGACATCGGCTTTCAAAACTGTGAAAAAGATCGGGGTGGACCACCTCCATACACAGCTCTTCACAGGACACGGGGGTTTTGCGCAGTACCTGGTACGGTTTAAGTGCAAGGACAGCCCCTTGTGTGCCTGCGAGACAAATAGTGAAGAGATTGTCCACCACGTCCTCTTTTGTTGTGACATGTATGACAGGGAAAGGTATAACTTGCAACAAGAATTGGGAATTGCAATAACGCCCGAAAACATTGGTCACCTCATGAACAACGATAACTGTGACAGCTTTTTGAATTTTTGTAAAAAAGTAGTTAGGGCTGTTATAGATAGAAATAAATAATAATGTGTTGCTATCTGTTATTGAAATTGTTGATTCCTGTATTGTCGTTATTTGTCATAGAATCAAAAGCTCCAAATTCAATACTATATTATTTCATCAAACTTCCGCCTGTAGATTATAAGCTGTCTCGTTTACACTTTAGAGTTATTAGAATCAGAATTTATGAAATTGTATGTAAGTGAACTTCTGCCCTTAATATTGTAAATCCACCGTTTTTATCTTAACCTAGAATTAGAATTTATTGTACATTGATAATTTGCTTTTATTATTATAAGTTGACTGATTTTACATTTTAATGTAGAACTAACTGCATCAAATTGCATTAGAAAATTTTTACTTTAATATTATAAATTGTTTTAATTTTATTTTTACATTACCTAGAATTAAAATTTTAAAATTGTACTTATTAAATTTAGAAGAAATAAAAAAGTTCTAGACTCATCCGCGTCTGGAGGGATGTTTAAAAAAAAAAAAAAAAAAAAAAAAAAAAAAAAAAAAAAAAAAAAAAAAAAACCTAACCTAACCTAACCTAACATTTTTTTTTTTTTTTTTTACATGGGGAAATCCTACATTGGATACACCTCCCGCCGTCGGGGGACAGCGAGAGGGTTATGCCGGACTCCTACCGGCTAAAACCCCATGGCCGCATCAGCGCGTATGTGAAACAGGGTCGCGGGAAAGGCGGCAAGCATGCTACCGCTACCCTGTTCACACACTCGGGTCACCCACAGGTGGTGAAAGCGGGGACCCTCGTCTCAAGGAAAGACAGCTTCTCTCCTATGCTTCTTCTAGAAGCAGCGGCAACCCGCGCTTCTCCTTCACGGGTCCTCCTTTATCTGACAATAGGCGCCCCCGCGTCTATTGCCTGGAGGTTTGTTAGGGAGGCCTCTGATTGTACAGGCCTCTTCCCCTTCTACGCCTGCTCTGTGCACGACGCACTGTCGGTGCCCCAGGTGCTCTCTCTCTATGTCTTTCTGCCTCTTCCTTCTGTGACATAACGCTCTCACAAAAGGAGACAGCTGCGTTCCATTGTCTCTCCCCACCAACAATAGAAGCAACCACAGCCGGCAGAGAGACGTCATTACCAATGACTGCCATCATCTCCACGCGCTCTCTATTCCAGGCAGAGCATTCCTCTAACGTGTGTTGTGCTCTATCCACCTCACAGATATCACAATGGTGGCACCTTGGTGTCGGCTCTCTTCTGGCTATCTGGTGCAGATACTTACCAAAACAGCCATGACCTGTCAGTATCTGCACAAGCCGATAAGTGAGCTCTCCAAAACTCCTATCCAACCATTCCCTAAATACTGGGCGGACTGCTTCAATTGTTCTTAAACCAGCGCTCGGTGTCGCTAAAGCCCTCATCCATTCTTGGAACATTAAACGCTGCAAGTGAGATCTCCATATGTCCTTTGCCCTCAGAGTAATTTCCTCTCCACGAGCAACCCTCTCAGCACACCAAAAATAGAGCCTGGCATGAGAGCACGCTACCAATTCCCAAGGTGGGGAGCTCGCCAGCAGGCATGCCGCCTCGTACGATACCGTACGATATCCACGTATCACTCTAATTGCCATAACTCTCTGCAAATTCCGCAGGACAGCAGAATTGGTGGCCGTTAGGGCTTCGCTCCATACTGGGGCTCCGTACAAGGCCATTGATCTAATAACACCCAAGTAAAGGGATCGGCAGCTAGTACCAGCCCCTCCAAGATTAGGTAAAATACCAGCCAGGGCAGAAGTATTCCGCAAGACCCTACGTGCTAATTGGCGAAAGTGTTCGCAAAAACTCCAACGACTATCTATACAAAGTCCCAGGTATTTTAATTTGGAGCCCACATCAATGCGGACTCCATCGACTGTCAAGTGAGTACCAGACGGTAAAGCTCTACGCGGGCCATGGAAACAAATGGCTTCAGTTTTATTAAGAGCTACTTTCAGTCCTAGAAACCGAATCCTTCCGATTATCTGTGCAACGGTCACCGTAATCAGCCTAATGGCAGCCTGTAGATTATCTCCACGCGCCGTCACGAGAGTGTCGTCGGCATAACAAGTTATAGCAGCGCCAGTCAGTAGCACACCTCTCAGCACCCAATCATACCCAATATTCCACAGGAGCGGACCTAGAACCGACCCCTGTGGAACACCGCACGATATTTCCCTACTATAAGTGTGCGCATCCTGCCCGACGCATACAACTTGCCTGCCTTCCAGATAAGAGTTGATCAATCGACGTAGGTATATAGGGACTCCATGATACTTTAACGCCTCCTTAATGCATTCCCAGGGAAGGCTGTTAAAAGCGTTGGCGATATCTAATGACACCGCCAACAGCACTCCCCCCCTGGAAACCGCATCATCTGACAGTGCCTTAATACGCAAAATTGCGTCGATCGTCGATCGTCCAACCCTGAATCCGTACTGCACCGCAGAAATGTCAGGGCCCCTCCCGGACAGATGCTTAGCCAAGCGCCGTACAATAACCCGCTCAAAAAGTTTCCCACCCTCATCCAGCAAAACAATTGGACGGTACGAAGATGGCGAATCTACAGGGCGCCCCTGCTTTGGTATCAGTACAAGGCGACCCATCTTCCACTGGGTAGGGAACTGTCCAGTTTCAAGACAGGCATTAAATAGCTACCTAAGCCTCTCCCCTAGCACCGGCATGGCAAGAACCCAAACACGGCCCGGGATTCCGTCGGGCCCTGGAGCAGTATTCTTAGCTCGGAGCCGTCGCACGGCCACATCAAGCTCTACCTCAGTAATAGGAGGCACCCCATCATCCAAGCCTTCTCTGGTCGCATCAACCGATCCCAAAAATGGAGGCGTGAATTCAGTACTGCGTGGAAAAAGTGTAGACACTACAGTATCCAGAAGCTGCGGCTGAAGACTCTGCGTGACTGGGGGGGCCCAGGGGCGTAAAGAACCCATCACCATACGATATGGTCTTCCCCACGGATCACCGTCCAGAGTCTTCAGGAGGTTGTCCCTCGCCCGGGCTTTGGCTCTCCTGATCGCTATTTGGATGTCTTTTTTGGCCTCCCTGTAGCAAGCATACAATTGAGCCTCTATGGTTGCATCCCGGCCTTGACGTAACCTGCGGTGTCTAGAGTATTGACGCCTTGCAATCACGCACACAGTCCGCAACCGTGCGATCTCACAAGACCACCAATAAACCTGTCGCCTTGGTGGACGCGAATGAACTCGAGGCATGGCTGCGTCAGCGATGCGAGCCATAACTTTCTGAAACTTGCCAGTTTCCTCGACCACGTCCATCTGCTCCTCCGGTTGCGATATCCAAGACTCAAGTACAGCAGCCTCCAGTAGAAGCTCTTCATTCAATCGTTTCAAAGCCCATCTAGGAGACAACGAAATATTTCTGTTAGAAGCTGAGGACGTTGATAATTGGGAAAGGTCGAATCTAATATATAAATGATCTGACAGACTCTCTGCTTCTTCCACAACTCTCCAATTTCGGATTCGCTGGGCGACAATAGGAGTAGCGAAGGTGACATCTACAATGGAGCCACCCTGCTGCCGAATACAAGTATTCAAAGACCCCTGATTGACGACAGAAAGGCGAGTTTCAATGGTCCACTCATGCAAGACCCTACCACGCATATCAGTGACGGGGGAACCCCACGCCGCTGATTTAGCGTTAAAGTCACCCGCCACTAAAATGGGACAGGGTAAAGTCTGCCTAACTATGGAGCCCAATCTATCAAGGAACGCTTCAAATTCTGCAAGCGTCCTGTTTGGGGAAAAGTAAACTCCCACTACTACAATTTCCCCCCATTTAACAGCAACAAAACCTGAATCTCTCACAATTGCAGACATAAGAGGAGAGCCAACCCTTCCTGCCGAGACAACGGACACTGTACCCATAAAATCCCCCACCCAGCTATCCCTAGGAGGGATGGAGTAAGGTTCAGCGACTACCGCTACGTGTACCGACCACTCAGACATAGTTTGGACCAGGAGATCCTGTGCCACAGCCGAATCATTTATATTAGCTTGGAGAAAGTTATAAGCCATCTAATTTAATTTAATTATTGTCCACCGCCCGAGACGTCAACGGCGCGTCATTGCTCGCCGATGGCATCAGGGTCTGTGTGGGACTCTTGCCCCTCTTTCGCAACTTTTTGCAGCTCCCTTATTCGACAAAGGCGCAGATCCTGTACAAAACCTGCCTCCTATTAGGTGGCCCGCTGGTCTGCCTGCAGCTGCATACATCACACAATGCGGTTCGGCACTACACCCACTGACTTTATGACCTGATTGGCCACATCTAAAACACAACTGACTACAGTCAACCCCAGAAGTGCACTTTGCTCCGATATGGCCTTCCTGGAAACATCTATAACACCTTTGAGGCCGTATCGGCAGGACCTTTACCTGTGCCGAAACCCACCCAATTAATAATCGCCGCCCGTCACTTAACTTCTTTGCAGCCGCCACAGGACAAGAAACTACAGACGCCCAAAGTCCTCTCCAACCTGGACGGATACCGCTTGTTCGCACCTGATCATGAGAGCATCCAGTAGCCTCAGCCACAGCGGTAACTACTTCTTTTTCAGTGACAGATTCATCCAGGCCTGAAATACGCACTTCGGCGCATCTCAAGGGCCTGGAGACTCTCACACCTTCTTCAGGTACAGCAGCCTTGATTTTAGCTACCAATTCGTCCGCTTTTGCACCACTGGCAGCACCGGGTATCTCTAAAAGATACCCGCCAGTAACCGTCTTTTTCCATCGAATCCCTGTAATACCGATGTCGGCCACCTTTACGTCCCTCTTAATTTTCTGCAGAACTTCCAAATAGGATAATCCCTTCTCCTGCGCCCCAGCCTGTAGTGTGACTGCTACAGCGGCTGTTTTAGGAGGCCGTAGGTTCGGAACACTCCCCTTCCTGTTAGCTGACTTCTTTTTATTCTTGGCCTGCCTCTTTGGCCTGCCGTTTTTCCCCACCAGAACCCATTCCCCTTCCTTAGGTTTAGACACTGGTGGTTATTCCGTACCGATAAATACAGTCTTGGTAGCTGCCTGATTGACTGCAGTCTTCTTTTTACTCTGCTGATTCCCTCTAATCTTCTGGAGTTCAGATGGCGCTTCGGGCGCAGCCACCACTGTAGTCACTGACTGGGTACTTTCCCGATGCGTACTGGAGGGAGACCATTCTTCCTGCAGTAGTCTCTGCTCAATAGCCTCAAGCCGAGAAAACATACTTTCCATTCGACTCATCACCCTTTCAAGCTTTTCACTTTCTCTCTCCCCGTTTTGAGTGTCTTTCAATTTCTGTGAAATCATAGAAAGGTCTTCTTGCACCGTTCTCTTTAATGGGGGAAAGGCATCTCCCTCACAAAAAATGGTGGGAAAATGAGCAACACTACTCACAGGCTCTGGGTGACGAGTCTTTTCCACCTCCGCCCTAAGCTCCACCATCTCCGTGCGTAGTTCCGCCAGCTCAGCCGCCTGCTTAGCCTCTTTTGCCTCTAACTCAGCGTACGCTGCCTGGAGCCTCCTCACCTCATCAGAGACAGTGCGAGATTGTAACTCGTCAACTGCATTCACTATAGACGAGGCCGCATCATTAAGAGCACGCTGGAAAGTGCCCTTAAGATTTTTAGACTTCTTGGCAACTTTACGAATAACCTCAACGTCCTCAATAACCCTTTCGTTCAGATCAGCAGCTGTTTGCTCCTCAGAACCTGGTGACCGTGCTTTTGCAGCGGCTCTTTCATGCCTTGCTCTCGAAGCTACCAACGCAACCTCTCTTTCATCCCTGAGGCGAAGTTCCTCCTCCTCCAAGCGAATAAACTCTGCCTTAGCTTTCGCCAAATCCCTGTAGTGTCCCGTTGTTGGAGGGCGACCCCTGCCTTTTTTCTTGGGTACGGGGGTACACAACCCTGTCATGCTAGTTTCAGGATCGCTCCCTGAAGATGAGTCCGTACGGAGACGTAAGCGCTCTCGATCTTTAACTCTACGAACATCAGCTAGGGGAACATCACTCCCCTCGCTAGCCGTCACCATTGTAGCTCTGCTTATATCTGTGGCGTCCGAAAGGCACTCTAGCAACACATTGCACTCCGGGCCCACAGCAGGGCAATCGGTTGAAGCGGCACCATCCTCAATACTCAAGCTATCTTCTTTATCATTCACTTTCATTTTCATTGATTTTGTTTTTGATTTTGAATTCTTCATTTCTAATCCCACGAGTGTGGGGGAAATAACGGTCCACCCAGGCAGTGCCCCCTGTACCTGGGTAAGCCTAGCGTAACCCGTCAAGAGAGTCGGCCGGTTCTCTGACGGGGGTCGCACTCGTGACTGGGCTCCTCCCAGCCACGCATCCCCTCGCGGTGCGCCGCCGCTTGGGATTGAGGTAATTTTTTATAGAGGTTGTCTTCCTCGCGGTCCGGGCGGTGAAGCCAAGACCCTCGGTCCCATACGAAGCCGCGAGACGTGACCACGACACTCCGATGGGATTACGAGATCGACGGTGACAAGCCAAACAAGTTGTCCAGTCTGTCCGCCCGACGGCAGGTGTGAGTGCACGCCGAGCCCGCCAACACACCACGTTCTTCGATCTCTCTGACTAACAGAGGGACGGTAAACGTAGCCCCCCCGTCAGGTATTAGCCGTCGGCCGTGAAGCGGCCGCCGTTGCCCGGGATGCACCACGCGGGGGTTCCTGACGCACCCCAACCTAACCTAACCTAACCGAACCTTTTTTTTTTTTTTTTTTTTTTTTTTTTTTTTTTTTTTTTTTTTTTTTTTTTTTTAAATGGGGAAATCCTACATGGATCCGCCTCCCGAGCCGGGCAGCTCGAGAGGGGTATGTCAGACTGACACACTGCAAGGGCGAAGGACGTGCCCGCGTCCACGCCCGCAGGCCTTATTTACGGCGGCTGTAGGTCATCCCTGACCCGTCGCCGCCGTACGGTTCGTCGACCGCGGGAGGGGAGCTGTGATGCCTGCTCCCTCTCCCTCTCCGCCGCCTCCTTAGTGAGCATAACGTCCTCGCAGAATGAGGCGACGGAGTTCCATCCGGTCTCGCTCTCGACCATGGACTTCACAACAGTCGAGAGCGAGAGATCCAGGCCAATCCCCGCGACGAGCTCGCGGCGTGGCGTTTCCCAGGCGGGACATTCTTCGAGGGTGTGCTGCGCGGTGTCCCTCGCACAGCCACAATGGTGGCACCCTGCTGTCGGTTCCCGGCCTATACGACACAGGCAGCTCCCGAAACAGCCGTGTCCCGAGAGCACCTGCGTTAGCCGGAATGTCAGGGTGCCGTGCCGCCTGGTTAGCCATTCGGCCAAGACGGGCCGAACGGCATCCACTGTTGCCACGCCCGAGCTCGGTCGCTCAAGTCGTCGGCACCACTCGTCCACCACTAGGACCTGGTGGAACTGTGACCTCAGCGCCTCGATTTCCCGAGGCGCGAGTCGTAAACCTTGCTCCAGCGCCTCCACGCGTCGAAGATAAAGAGACGCGTGGGCTGTCACCTCCAGGTCCCAGGGTGGAGATCCGGCTAGAAGGGAGGCCGCCTCGAAAGAGATCGTGCGGTACCCACGGGTGGCCCTTATAGACATCGCCCGCTGCGGTCTTCGCAATTGGGCAATGTTCGTGGCCGTCAGGCCGTACGCCCATACGGGTGCCCCGTACAAGGCCATAGACCGCACGATTCCTAGGTACAGCTTCCGGCAAGAGGAATTAGGCCCCCCCATGTTCGGCAGCAGTCGGGCTAACGCACCCGCTGCGCTCATGAGACGGGGAGCCAGTTGCCGGAAGTGCTCTTCGAAGGTCTATCGGCTGTCGAGGACGAGGCCGAGATACTTCATGGACGACTCGACACCGATGGACACGCCTCCCACGACAATCTGGGATCCTTGAGGCGGCGCATTCCGAGGCCCATGGCAAAACAGAGCCTCGGATTTACGCAGCGCCACCTCCAGCCCCAGTCGCCGGATCCTTCCAACGACTTGAGCGACACACGCTGTCGCTAACATCATTGCGTCGCGGTGCGTCTTCCCCCGGGCCAACACCAGCGGGTCATCAGCGTAGCACACGACGCTAGCACCTCGGAGGAGCGCACCGCGCAACACCCAGTCGTATCCGATGTTCCAGAGTAGGGGCCTTAACACTGATCCCTGGGGAACACCGGATACGACGTCTCGCCGACTCATCCCTCCCTGACCCGGGAAGGTCACGTACCTCTCACTGAGGTACGCCCCGACTATGCGGCGGAGGTAGGACGGCACTCCATGAAACCGGAGTGCCTCTCTAATTGTAGCCCAGGGCAAGGCGTTAAAAGCGTTGGCGATGTCAAGGGACACCGCCAGAACCACCTCGCCCCGAGCAGTTGCTTCCTCCGCCTGGATCTTCACACGCATTATGGCGTCGATTGTGGAGCGCCCCTGGCGGAAGCCAAACTGGTTATCCGCCAGATCCGGCCCTATTGTTGTTAAGTGCTGGACGAGGCGGACTGCGATTATCCGCTCGCAGAGCTTCGCCACCTCGTCCAACAGCACTATGGGCCGGTATGCGGACGGAGAGTCCGCAGGGCGCCCCGCTTTCCTCAGCAGGACCAGCTTGCCGGTTTTCCATAAACGTGGAAACCGGCCCTGCTGAAGACACGCCGTGAAGATTCCCAAAAGCCGGGGCTCGAGGGCCTCTTGAGCCAGGACCCATGCACGACCAGGTATTCCGTCAGGTCCTGGGGCGGTGTTTTTCGCTTGCATGCGTTTCACCGCCGCCCTCAACTCTTCCCGGGTCACCTCGGGGACCTCATTGTCGTCGCCAGAGTGGTCAGAGTTGGGCGCAGCCATGGGCGGAACCATCTGAGGTGGCGTGTGCTCTGCGCTTGAGGGGAACAGAGCGGCCACCACCTCTTGGAGGAGCTGCGGCTCAAGACTCTGGGTTACCGGGGGGGCCCACTGACGTAACTTGCCACGTACCATACGATACGGGTGCCCCCACGGGTCCCGATTGAGCGTCTCCAGCAGCTCCTCTCTGGCTAGAGCCTTCGATTGCTCGATAGCCTTACGGAGGGCCAGTTTGGCCGCTCTGTACTCCTCGTAGAGCTCCTCCTCCGTAGAAGATGCGGACTGCACCCGGCCTCGCCTGCGTCGCTCCCTGGTGTACCGGCGTCGGATAGCCACACACGCTACGCGCAATTGCGCGATTTCATCAGTCCACCAGTACACTTGACGCCTGGCGGGTACCGGCCCCTTAATTCGGGGCATTGCCGCGTCGCAGACCCGTGTTATTTCCATTCGCAGCTGCTCCGCCTCTTCGTCAACGTCTGCAGCCCGGTCGGATGATTCGTCAGTCACCCAGGCCTGCAAGACGGATGCCTCCAGAAATGCCTCACGATCGAGGCGCTTCAACGCCCAACGCGGACCCTGCTCTGCGGGGGTCCTCCGGACTGGTCCGCCCGAAGTTTGGGTGGAGATGTTGTTATATTATTTATCTGGAAGATAATCTTATTTAATATCTACTTTATATTATTCATCATAAGTTCATTTGATTTACCTTATTATTGTTTTGGTGTACCTATTCTTTTATTTCCAGGATACCAATTAATTATAGGTTTATGTATTGATGCGTTTAGATAATTTATAACTTGATAATTTTGGTTTAATAACAGCTTTGTTAATATTTTAGGTTCGTATTGTTTACATTGCAATATAATGACAATCTCTGTCATTGATAGTTCTTTGATAGTAATAGAACATGCGCAGTTAGGAGTTTCTCAGGTATAGACAAATATTCTATCCAGGTTCTAGTTTAGCAAAATAAATCTATGATTAGATTTATTTTGAATTTTTAAAATAAGAAAAGTCTAGTAAGATGAAATTTTGAATTCAAACGAAAACAAAAGAGAAAATTAGAACAGAGAGTATGACAGATTCTTCAGGATGGATCTGATCATGTTTGATTCATTGTACGGCAGACCTTTGAATAGTAGTAACGTTTATATCATAATTATCCTGTGTTTTGATAAAAAAACCAAATTATTGTACAACAGACCTGGGAGTCGAAAAGATAGTTTATTTTATAACATATTTATAATTTTAATATTAATATGGGTGAAGTACCCTTTGTCAAAACGACAAATACTTACTGAACATTGAAAGAACACTACCGGGAAAGTATCACCTGGATTTTGTATTTATAATACAAATAATAACTTTTCCTTTTACATATGAGGAAATCTCAATAGATAAGATATTTGGTGCTGCGTCGTCTGCTTGAGCAGTGTATCCTGATACGGCCTACACCGTGCTGACTTCTATTCTAGATCCTAGGCAAGGATCTCTACGCTGAGCTGTCGGAGCAAGAAGAACGTCTTGGTTATGGACATTAAAATTGTGTAATAATAATTTGTAAAACCTATATTAACTGAAAATTGTAAGGTATGCTGGAAATTTATACATAACTATCCTAAATTAAATTATAATCATAACAATGTCGAACCGTATATATCGGTGGTCCGACAACGTCTCCACCCCCTCAAGGACTTTCCAGCCCGAAACACGGCGCGCTAAAGCAGGACTAGCGAACGTGAGGTCCACTATTGAACCGCCCTGCTGTCGCACGCACGTGTTGACAGACCCCCGATTGAGAAGAAGCAGGCCCGTTGCGATGGCCCACTCCTCCAGAGCTTCGCCCCTGGCGTCCGTGGATGGGGAACTCCAAGCCGTTGACTTTGCATTGAAGTCCCCGAGAACTAGGACGGGGCGAGGATTACTGCGACCGACGACGCCGCCCAACTCCCCGAGGAGACCCTCGAAGTCGGCGAGACTTCTACTTGGGGGTGCATACACCCCCACTACCACCAGGTCACCGAAATGTGCTACTGCGTACCCCCGACCCCTCGAGATGTTAGAGAAGGGCAGGGCACCAGCAGCGGCCTGGGACACTAAGGCCACCGAGCCGTCCAGATCGCTCACCCAGTTATCGGCGGGTGGGACAAAGTACGGCTCAGCCAACACGGCGACGTGGATCAATCCCTGCGCCATACTCTGGAACATGATTTGATTTCCAGCCAGCTCTGGAAAATGGCCGCCTCTTCTGCCAGCTCTCGGTTGAGGCGGCCAAGAATCCATCTGGGGAACGCCGTCCCCCCACGGGGACGGTGCACCAGCTCCCCTAGGGAGGTGGAGACTTCGAACCGAACATAGCGATGATCAGAGAAGGTCTCCACCTCCTCCAGAACCCTCCAGTTCTCTACACGGCGCGCGACAGACGGCGTGGCAAATGAGATGTCCATCACGGACCCTCCGTTCTGCCGCACGCACGTGTGGACAGATCCTCTGTTGAGGAGGGACAGCCCCATCTGGACTGTCCACTCCTCTACTGCTTCCCCCCGGGGGTCTGTGGCGACCGCTCCCCATGCCCGCGACTTGGCGTTAAGATCGCCAAGCAGGACAATAGGGAGCGGTGCTAGCCGCCTAACCTCGAAACACCTCGAACTCCCTTAGGGGCCGGTTTGGGGAGAAATAGACTCCGAAAAAACCGTATCCTCCCCAGGCGGCCGCCACAAACCCCGACCCCCTCTCCTTAATTGAAAGGGGAGACCCCGTGCTGTGTATTGCCACGGAGCCGTCCAGATCACCTGCCCAGTAAGGTTGGGCAGGGACGCAGTACGGCTCCGCAGCCACCCCGACACTAATTTTCCACTCCGCCACTGACTGCACAAATAAGTCTTGTGCAGTGGCGGAGTGGTTCAAATTCGCCTGGAGGTAGTTAGTATGGTTCTGCTGCATTACTGAGCCATACTAACTACCCCCGACCTCAGTCCTCCTCTTCGTGCCCCGAGGGTCCCCTTATTACTGGTGAGGCCTGCAGCTGGCCCCTCCCATGTAATGCTCAGCCGGCTTACCGTCGGCGGCACATGCGGCGCAGTGCAACTTTGGTGATGCGCAATTAGTCGCCGCATGGCCCGAATCTCCGCACCTGAAACACAAATTGCCCCAGTTGACTGTAGCCAAGCAGGTTGGGCTGGTGTGGCCCAAGCCCATGCATTTGAAGCAACGCATGGGCTTATCTGCCAGTGGCAGTATACGGGCCACACTCCACCCAACCAGTAGGCGCCCTGCCTCGGCCAGCTTTTTGTGACCCTCCACTGGGAGTGACACGAATGCCACTCCCCCTCCCCGCTCATTCCGGATGGAGCCGACCTTTATATGGTCTAGCTCACATCCAGTCGCCTTAGATATGGCTTCCCTGAGCTCCACCTTATCGACAGAGACGTCCAGTCCAATGATCCGAACCTCCGCCCGTTTTACTGGCCTGGTTACCACTGCTACACCAGCCAGCGCAGTCTGCAGTTTTGTAGCCAGGCCAGCCGCCTTGCTTTCGCCCTCGGGGCCGTTGATCTCAATGATCTTGGCCCCCGTGGCCGTCGTGCGGAGCCTCGGATCACTGATCCCCAACTCTGCCAGCTTAATGCTCTCCCGCGCCTTGAGCACTGCCGCCGCATAGGTTTCCCCCCTAAGCACCGCCTCAGGCTGCAGCGTGATGATCACTGCAGCCGAGCGCGGCACGGAGGGCATTTTCGGCCCAGCCTTTTTAGGCTCTACTCCCTTCTTGGGCGCAGGAGCAGCTGGCATTGCCGGCGCCTTCGCCCTCTTCGGACGCCGGACCACTGTGGTCCAGGTCTCATCTCCCGCCTCTGGTGGGGCTCGGGAGGCCGCCCGGGAAGCAGGCGCTCCCGGGAGGGAATCCCATTCAATGCCAAGCGGAGCGGCAGGTGCAGGCGCGGCCGCTCTCTCAGACCTAGCCCGAGATATAGACCGGGGCCTCTTTGAAGCCGCCGACGCAGAACCGGGGCCGGAACGAGTAGCTGGCCCAGGTCTCGCAGCAGGCCCCGGTTTCTTAACCGGCACAGGCCTTTTGTCCCCTGCTAGGGGAGGACGGATGATCTTCCTGGGCAGGAGCCGCCCATCAACCTCCAAACTGTCGAAGCGCGCATCTATCACGGCCCCGACAGTTGTGCGGATGGACAGCTCCAATCTGCCCACCGTCTCTTCCAGCAGCTTTTCCCATCCGATGGGGGGCGCCCCGTCCTGAACCGGCCGCGGTGGCGGAGGTGGAGGAGGAGGCATTATCCTCCTCTCGCTTGCCTCCTTGCGCCACGCAAGGACTTCCCCCTTGAGGTCCTTAACCTGTTGGCGAAGGACCTTTGCCTCACGGGCCAAACGGGCCGTCTCCTCACTGGTGGTGCGCTGGATGAGAGCTTCCACCACCTCCTTCAAAGATTTGGCCGCCTCCTTTAGACCCATTTAATTCGTATGATGTTTTTATTTTATTTTTCCGCTTACGACTAAACTGGATATGACTACATTTTGAAATATTTAAATACATGTTATTGTTTTAGCACCACTTATTTACATTATTAAGATCTTAATTGCTTAATTGGGCTGAAAACATTTTTCCTTGGTCATTTTTAATACGAGATACGCCTCTACCTCTTTGAAATTTAGAAGAATTATAATTATTAAAACTGTTAACTCTTGTACGTGGGTATGCACCATGGTGGTGACCGGTAAATTGTTTTTGTTCAAAATTTTTAAAATTTTTACCTGTAGAGTAATTTCCACGGTAACGACCTTGATTATAATAATTATTTCGACCTCCTCTACCTCGATTATTATAAAATACATTATTTGACCTACCTCTTGTCGTGAAGATGTTGTTTGTCGTTAAAGGTTGCATCAGCTCTTCGTCTTCAGCTGCACGAATTGCATCCTTAAGGTCTGAGTAATTTCTCGCTGAAATTATAGTGCTTATACGTTTATTTTTTTAAACCATCCGAGAATTTTTTAATTGCCAGTTTTTCATTAATAGGTCTAAGTATGTCACTTGCCATTTCATTACCATCAGCTTGCGCTATTGTGAGTTCCATGAATAATTCTGATAATTTATTCCCGTATTGATTTATAGACATGTTGTTTTGGGATAAATTATTTAGTTGACACAGTATAGAATTAGGAGATTTTTTCGCAACTAAATATGTTTTTATGTTATTTACGAGGCTATCTATATCTTTATACTCATTTTTTAATTTTAATTTTGCAATTTATAAAGCCTAGTTTTTAAAACGAAATTAATTAATAATATTTTCTGATCATTATCTTTGCGACAACTGTTATACAGTTCTACAGTATTTATTATTTATTCTGTTGTTTCTTCCGATCCATCCATATTGGGAATTAAGGACGTAGCGGTTTTTAAGTCAAACTTCTCCATCGTTGAAAAAATATCACTTACCTCACTATCAAGATTATATGATAAAATTTTACTGTAAGTTAATTCTAATTTCTCACTCAACACTTCGTAAATATAATCGGCTAGTTCTAACGTACTTTTACGCTCAGAATATATTTTAATAATAGTCTTATAAGAAGTATATAGCTCTTTAGCCTTCATTATTTTTCATTAACATTACTTTTATATTGTAATCTTCTACATGGGCCTAACTTCCTTAAGCTAACTTGTATATCTAATAATTCACTTAAAATTATTTCTAAATCCTTTTCCATAAAATGTTAACTTAAAACATACTTACATTACAATAATACTTACATAATATATGTATGATACTTAACTAATTCGTTTATGTCCAAAAAAACTTCTATAGTATAATAACGGATGACGCAACACAGGGATGTTCACTAATCACTTGATTATTACGCAAAATTACTTGTAGTGCGTTTTTTACACATTTTCATTTTCTTCCTCTCGTACTCGCCTTCCTGACAATCGCAAACGCATCCTTCTAATAAATTCGGACTGCACCCTTTTTTCTATCCATTTTTTCTGCTTTTTCCTCATGAGTTTCAGTAATGCAATGATGATTCCAAGGACGACAATAGCCATGATCGAAGCTAGTAAAATATTGTTTATTTCCATGTGGGATTCTGTTGAAGTATTACTTCCTTCCGAAGCATTTTGTGCAATAATAACCTCCTTGTCCTCAGTCTTAGAATGAGATGTACCCATCGTTGAAAAGTTGCACGTAGTTTTTATGGTAGTCAAAACTTCATTGTTTCAAAGTCTTTATAACTTTTATATCTTAAAAGTCTAACTTGTGAGCACCAAGGCACACAGGAATCTGCTGAGTCCGCTCGCTGCTCGAAACCCGACCGCGAAGCGGCGCTTGCGCTGGCAGGGTCGCCATGCAGTGTGCGGGTTGCGGGAGGCGATAAATGAGTAGTGAGACGTCTACGTTTGACAATTGGTTTATTAAGACTGACTTACAATTAATACATATCTTACACCACTACAACCACCTGTGGGTGACCCGAGCGCATGAACAGGGTAGCGGTAGTTTGCTTGCCGCCGTTCCCGCGACCCTGTTCACATACGCGCTGATGCGGCCATGGGGTTTTAGCCGGTAAGACTCCGGCATAACTCTTTCGCTGTCCCCCGACAGCGGGAGGTGTATCCCATGTAGGATTTCCCCATGTGAAAAAAAAAGGGACAAAGGAGGGTTCCCGCCTTGTCGTGGGTTGGTGACCCACGGTGAAGGGAACAGGAACCCACGGGAGGGCTTTGGGCGTAAGAGCCCAGACGAAGCGGCCAACAGTAGGTTGCGGTGGTGTATGGGCGTCACCGCCGCTGAGGCGAGCCGCGGCATCGTATGGGAGGCACTGTGGCTGAAGGCGACAGGCCGCGGCGGGAGAGGTGTGTCGGTGTTTCGTTGTGCCGCTCACCCTACATTCCGCGGCCTCGAAGGGGTCGCCACCGTCGCTAAAATATATCGGACGTGGTGGGGTTGCAGGGGAAGAGGCGTGTCGATGTTTCGTTGTGCCGCTCTCCCTATACTCTGCGACCGTGAGGAAGAAAACCTCGCTAAAATTGAGAGGAAGAAAACCTTTTTAAAAAATTACAAGGGCGGGGTTCTTCTCTTTGGGGGGGGGTTGCGCTTGTCGGTGGGCACAGAGGTAATGCGCAAGCGATTCCTGGCCCCCGACGCCAAGCGCTCCGGAAGCGACGATTGGGTTTTTAGTGGGTACAGTCCCACATAACCCGTCTGCAGTCCTCCGCGACGGGCGGGTACCCATGATGGGTTTTCCTAAACTGATAAAAGAAAAAAAAAGGTTAGGTTAGGGTGCGATGCCCGGGGTGCGATGTCAGAAACCTCCTCGTGGTGCACCCCGGGCATCGTCGACCAGTTTGGCAGGCGGCTAATTTCTAACGCGCTCTTCCTGGTACCCCTCGGCTTATCAGAGGGGACTGTGGAGAAGCGCCGGCTGGAGGGCCGTTAAAAGCTCCTGGGTGTGGCGTGTGAGCAGCGCACCCAGTACCGGGCTGGGGCTGAAGAGGGTTCAGTTTGAGCCCCAAGGGCCCAGTTCAGGGTAGCGGCTGGCGGGATCGGTTGTTTTATACCGATCTCGGCAGGCGTACTGCGTACTAGACGGTGAAGGGAGTTAAGAATGGACGCAAAGTTTAAAAAAGTATTACCCCAGGAGGTACCAGCCCCTCGTTCTCTTCAAATGCCAAATCTAAATATCTTATTCTTTTTTTTACAGGGTTCAATCCATACTGATACTATTTGTTTCCTAAGAAATGTCTTAACGTAGAAGGGTACTGAAATGTACAGTGTGTTAAGATGGGTTGACTCCTCTTTTTTATTTTTTTATTTTATTTTGTTTTTCTAGTAATATAAACACAAGAAACCAAAGCATTTAGTCCTTCAACACTTTATAATATCATTCTTACTGCCTGGTAACGCCATCTCGCGTTTCATATATTACCTACCATGTCCCACCTCCGCCCCCGTCGTGTACGATTGGTTACCGACATCATTCTGTCTTCGTCACGCGCTCGCACAGCGGTCGAGATTTTTTTATTGCTCACGCACCACGCGCACCCCTCGCTCCCGCTGAGAATCGCCTAAATTCGCGAACTACTTTCTTGATATATATATATAAGGACGGCTGCAAGACAACCAGGAGCAGATTTGCCGATACACAGCAGAACGAAACCAGGTCAGTGCACGACGTCCTTTTTCCTTCCCAACGCAACCCCGCGCCATTGTGGCTTATTATAGGGCACTTCGCGTGTCCACTGCCTTCATTCTCTATTTACCTCTTTTTGACATTCTTCTGTTAATAAATTCCTCTTTTCTGTTCTTATATGTTGCTCTTCTCTATTTACTTCTGCCTGATAGTATTTTATCACTCTTTCTAGTTCTCTTTATCTTGCTTCGACACAACGTTTTTGCTTGTTTCTTCTTGTTTATCTGACTTCTTTATACTTTTTATTACTTTTAAATTTTTTGATCACTCATTGAATCACTAAACGGACAATATTTCTCGTGTTATAATGATGATCATACTCCAATAGAACCTCTAGCGAGCGACTGCGCGTGTATTATATCAGTTGGTAGGTAGGTACTATAGATTATAACTTCAGCAACCTATAGGTATCCATATACAGAGTAGTCTGAGATCACTATAAGGAAATATCTGTCACCGAAGGGGTGGCGGCGGCAGAGCGATAAAGGAATCAAACTCTATCGACTCTACCGATTCTTAAGTATACCTAATTAGTGATTAGGTGTATGTACTTAGTAATTACTGTTGGGAACTCAACATAAACTTTTTCTTCCTTCTATAATGCTGGCAGATTAGCCTCCACGCATTCTTTTTCTATTGTTCTTTTGTTTTCTTTCTCTTGCAACATGGACGTCGTACCATAAGCACGCCATGTAAGTGCACTATTTTATTAAATTGAAATGATCGCATCATAAGGTTTTTTCATTCGAATTTGACATGTCGGCGATTCCGAAAATTACCTATGACAATAAATACTTATCTTAATGCAGGCGATAGGGCATTTGGAACTTTCCACTCCTAACATTATCGAAATACCTACTACATAGGTACAATGCTGCTATGCCATGAAGAACGCATACTTAATAAATAATCGAAACAGCAATGTACGACGAAAGGCCGGGTGCCCTAAGTAGATAAGGGCAAGTGTGTGCGTAATTCAGTGAATATGTCTTGCGATAAAATAGAATGTGATTCGTATACACCTAAGTACGTATAAAAAAGTTACCAACCCACCGACTATAGGTATACTTACCTATTACTAGTCAGATTTGTTTGGCCCGATTTACCTACGAACTACGTCATCTGAGTTAATGCTGCTGGTCTTAAAACAGATGCAGACTCAGAGCGAACAACATCATTCTAGATAGTTCTTGTGCGCCGCCCCGGCGCGGCGCGTCTATACTCATTCCACAATGAGAATATGAAGAATAGCTATTAGGTTATGCTTAACATTATTGAAGTGACTAATAAGTGTGTGGCCGCTTGAACAAATTCGAAACCACCAACACAACCTATTTATTTATAGGGTCCTCTACACGATGGGCCAGCGTGTGGAGGGCGTAGGTATCGAATGAAAAGTTGCTCAAGGACTAGAGAGTTATTTTAAATTACCTGTGCTGTTTTGTCTGCATGTTAAATGTTTTGTTTGTTTTTTATTATTATTATTTTTTATTCCTACTTGTTTCCCATATTTTTAAATGTAGATGTAATTTTTTTTCTCTCACATTGTAAATATTGTTTTCCTATAACTAGGTATAAGTATGTATTTCATAAAGATTTTTGCTATATGCCGGTGGCCAATATTTATAATTAATTAGTCGTTCGACTGTGTCAGCGGACGCTGAAAATCAGCGCTGAGGCGGCAACCATGCTGTTTTAGTTTTTTGCTGAGCCCTCCTGCTGCCACACACATTTTTATTTCCCTTTTTTTGTATTTTTGTTTAAAATGTATAATATGTGTGTGTGCAAAATAAATTCTTTAAATACAGGCAAATCTAGGGGAGTTCACACTTAAGTACTTACAAGATTAATCACATCGATGAAGAGAAACAAATCCTGGACTTTGTACAGAATAAATATATCGAGTCAAAAACGTTCCCTGAAATAAAAAATAAATGAACTCCTAGAGGTAGGTATATCGCAATCGACTCGACAACTTTTAGAGTTAATGCCTGTAATAGGAAAGCTTTTTAGTTGAATTTGCCAATTTCAGACAAAGTCAGACAAGTAAGTAATTTTATTACTTA
The DNA here is from genome assembly GCA_033032175.1 of Saturnia japonica. NCBI lineage: Eukaryota > Metazoa > Arthropoda > Insecta > Lepidoptera > Saturniidae > Saturnia > Saturnia japonica. The sequence continues at coordinate 10,035,635 of CM065331.1, forward strand.
ATATTAAATTATAGTAACTATTTATTGTCTTTATTTTATCTTTGTTATAGTTGAAAATTCATTTAATGGAAAATTTTGCGATTTTATTAGTGGTTGCTCGTATAACTGTTGGCAACACTGTCATATGTGAAATGTCATATTTTGTAAAAAAAATCAAGAATAGAGACGTATTTTCTTGTCCATCATTTTTAATCAAAGCTAATTTGAAAGTTATGTTTTTATTTTTTGTCGGTGACAACGCAACTTTTAGGTAAGTAAGTATTAAACCGTAGTTTTTACACGATATTAATGCGTCTTAACTTTCGTCCCCTTTGTTTGTATTTGACACTTCGAAGTTCCATGACTCACTGACTCAGTCGTAATGACTGTCTAAAAATATCTGTGAGTAGAGACACGGTATCGAACCAAAAGTATCGCTACTATACTCGTTACTAGTATCATAATAAATGCATCGATACCAAACAAAGCATCGAAATATAAGTACGGTATCGAGTACTTTTATTTCTTTTAATTGGGTGAATAATTTGAAGACATATTAAACACAACTTATTAAATTGAGGTTATTTATTTAAAATAATTGGAACATACGTGCATTAATTAAAAATATAGGTGATGAGATCAAAACAGAAAAAAAAGTTTTTTTAATACAATTTCCAGTCACTTTCATCACAGTCTGAAATAAACAATAATTTGTTCAGTCGGTTACCAGTCAGTCGGTTGCTCGTTTCAGATGCTGTAGCTCCAGCAACGGAAAACAATCTTTCGGCAGGTACAGAGGTCCCAGGAGTAATAAAATATTTCCTTGCTAAATTGTACAATTTTGGAAAAACACTTCATATCGATCCATAGATCAAGGGGATTTGATTTCAAGCTAGCGACAGGGTTTGCCAAGTAGAGAATAGTTTCGTCTCTATCTCCCTCAGTACGTCTTGTTTGTTTCTCATGTACCAATTTTTTGTGGGTGCTCCAAAAATCATACTCGTCTTTGTCGGAGGAATTTCGTCACAGTTGCTGCTGTATGAGTGAGAGTTAGATATCATTGACATGTCTTCGTATAAAAGAAACAGCACGCGCGCATGCATTCGGATCATCAAAATGGACATTTTTAAACCTGGGGTCCAGGATGATGGAAACTGCCAGTAAAAGATTCGTTTCGATTAAGCCAATTTGGTTATTTAGCTCTTTCAATGCACATTCCTTGAACCTCTCTATTAGGCCACTTTCGTCATTCTTTGAGTTTATATTCTTAATTTGTTGTCTTAAGCAATTTACAGTTGGTATAATTTTGCTAATGGTAACGTATTTATCGCCGCATAATTCCCTCGTTACATATTGAAATGGTTGTAGTACCAAAATTATTTTTTGGATTTAGCTGTTTTCTGCGGCAGTGAGAACTTTTGGCGCTCGAGTATTTTCAAATAAAATTTCAATCAGTGTGCTTCTTAGCTTGATGTATCTATCTAGCATATCATAAGTACTATTCCAACGTGTTTTTACGTTCAATATTAATTTCAGGTAGTTCGCGCCTTGCTTTGCTTTTAATAAATCGCTTTGAACTACGCTATTTTTAAAATATTTTATGATTTCTCTTACCTTTGTATAAGTCCAGTGACTTTTTCTTCTTCAAGTATGTTTTCTACAACACGGTTGATTGTATGTGCGAGCAAGGTATATGTTTTGATGGATCTAAAAAGGTGTTAACAGCGGTTATTACATTGGTTTCAACTTAATTTTATAATTTTCTACGGCCACGTCGTAAATATCATCCACTCGCTGTTTTAACGTATCTACCGAAGGGAGTTTAATGTGAGGAGCTACTATTTTCATTAAGTGACGAAACCCTTTGCCATTAATAATATGAAAAGGCCTGTGATCTATACATGTAGCGACATCTCTCGCCACAACTGATACATCGACGTATCTACATAGCGACATCTATAAAGCCACATACGACGCATCCTACATCGCGCTATAGAAATTAACTCAATCGTTGAGTATATGTATATACAAGAACCCGACTACAACCGTCGGGACAGCTGCCCGCCAGACATAGCACCCATCTGGCCGGAGGATCCTCCCTTTTCTATGGCGGATGAGGAACTTTACTCTCTGTTCCTCACCTACGCTAAATACAAAT
>CM065331.1:10037871-10180516 GCA_033032175.1 Saturnia japonica
TTCTCGTTTGCCTTTGAGAGGAGTATATGACTGTATCGTCAGCGTATAAGCCTACTTCAACTTTCTCTTGAAGTTTTGGTAGGTCACTGACGTACAGATTGAAGAGGCTAGGTGCCAGGATGGAACCTTGGGGGACGCCTGAGCATATGGGATGGGGTGTGGATAGTTCACCTTCCACTCTGTAGCGAAAGGTGCGGTCTTTGAGGTAATCGCGGATGATTTTAACTAATCTATCGGGGACTTCGCGGGAGTACAGCTTGTAGACTAATCCTTCGTGCCAGACCTTATCAAAGGCCTTGGCTACGTCGAAGAAGACTGCCAGTGTGCGACGGGGTATAGATAACTCGGAAAAGTTAAACAAAATGTGCTCCGTGAGGCGGTGCACTTGATGAGTGCAAGAATGTCTAGCACGAAAACCGAATTGCTCAGGCGGGTAGAGGTTTTTCTCCTCTATTACGGATTTGAGACGGTTCAGAAGGATCCGCTCATAGATTTTACCAAGGGTATTTAGAAGACTGATAGGGCGGTAGCTGTCGGGAAGCGACGTGCTCTTGCCGGGCTTGTGAATACCTATGACAATGGCCGTTTTCCAGACGGCTGGAAAATGGCAGTTGGCTATGGCTACATTGAATATGCAGACCAATAGAGCTATGAGGTGATCGGGAAGAAGTTTGAGTACTTCGTTCCTGATACCGTCGGGACCTGGAGACTTTCTAAGCTTAAGGCTTTTGAGAATGGCAGAGATCTCCTCAGAAGTGACTGGGGACAGGGATTCTGATACCGGGAGCTTATTCAGCTCCTCCACGCGGGCTTCGATGTCTCTGACTCGGTCGGTGTTCTTGACGCTGTTCGGGGAGCACTGGCTCTCCAGACAAGCGGCAAGGCACTCCGCCTTGTCAATGGTATCGAAAGCGGGTGTAGTGCCGGGACCCCTTTCGAGGGGGGGCATACGAGGTTGGGCGTCTATTTTAAGGGCGTGGGCTACTTTCCAATAAGTCAGATGTGACGGCCTTAGCCCTTCGACTAGGGTGTCCCATCTGTGACTTTTGAGCTCGGTTATACGGGCTTTAACCGCTCTCTGAAGTGCGCGTAATCGTGCGCGGTTTAGATCGGTCGGATAAGAGTCATGCGCACGAGTCGCAGCGTTCTTCTCCGTCATCAACGCTCGCACGTCGGCAGGGAGTACAAAGCGGCGATCGTTCGCCGCTTCGACCTCTCTCGAGGCCTCTCCGATGCCGACTTGGAGGTGGTCAACTAGGGAGTCGATTGCGAGATCTACGTGCGCAACTGACTCTAATACGTCCGGGACCCTAACGAGACTGGGCGAGGACTGCCTATCCGCGAGGTAGTGTTTTAATTTTGCATAGTCAACCATTGTGACTGTAGGAGGGCTGGAGTCATCTAGTTGTCCTAGCTGTAGGATGACCGGGCGATGGTCGGAGTCGAGTTCGTGTATGACCCGAATGAGTCGTACCTGAAGCGCGATATTTTTCAGGAGGGCTATGTCGAGCACTGTCGGTGTACAGTGATCTTGAAAGTGGATGGGAGTGGGAGGCGCTATGACGTCAAAGTTTAACTCGTCCGACAACCCTTCGAGAATAACCCCATTGCTGGTGTCTCTCCAATTGTTGAAGGACGTGTGTCCACTGTTGAGGTCACCTGCGATAATGACCGATGTGCCGAGCGAGAGTAGCTTCTCTAGGTCAGACCTGAGAGGTACTTTCGTCGGTGAGAGGTACACGGATACGATCGTTATGGGCGGATGATCGGTCATTCCTAGTCTACACACGGATACTTCCATATTGGTAAGTATCGGAGGATCTATCGGCATGCAATACAACGAGCGCTTGTAGTAAATGAGAGTGCCGCCCCCTCGGCCGTCGCGGTCATTTCTAACGATGTTATAGTTTGCGATACTCGGATTGCGTTTACCACGCTTTAAGAGCGTTTCCTGTACTAAGAGAACGTCTATTTGGTGATTTTTAAGATAAGTCGCGATGAGATCACGCTGCGGGTATAAGTTCCGCGCATTAAAAAAGGAGATGTTTAAACCTCTCGGCTTGAGTTTAGCCATTGAGAGGCCTGAGGTTGGCGGCTTCGCGATCGAGACGCTGTAACGTCTCTACGAGCCGGGGGAAGGCAGCTATGGTTTCGACGAAACCGTACTGCTCCATATGGGCCTTGTATGCGAGGACCTCACGTATCTCATGCTCACGAATGAGCGATAACATGAGGTCATCCATTGTGGTGGTGCGGGACGCTAGAGCGCGGGGTGCTGGAGCGCGGGGCGCTGGAGCGCGGGGCGCGGGGATGTCCATAGCCATGAGGGGCTGCGGTTTGGGGGCCCATGCGTTCCGAGTCGAACGCACGGGTTTGGGCTGCACCTGGGGTGCGGGGGGGCCTACTGTCGCCTGAGTGCGGCGGGGGGTAGGGAGGGACGGAAACACCTCTGGATTGAGCAGAGGTTGCGCCCGGGACCCTGAGGCGGGGGGTGCCCGCTGAGGGGCAGCCTGCCAAGGGCGGCGGGGTTGCGTGGTGCGCGGGGCCTTGGGGCATCCGCGATAGTTCGCAGAATGTCCCTCCTCCCTGCATAGTACGCAGCTCGGGGGGGGTGTTAGAGTCACGCTGACGCGTGCACTCCCTGGTTGGGTGGTCTTCGAGGCACTTAACGCACCTCGGACGAAGGAAGCAGTTGCGGGCGGAGTGTCCGTACAACTGGCAGTTGTGGCATTGGGAGGGCTTCGAATTTTTGTATGGAGGCTCTACGGTTATTCCGGAGAGCTCGCATACAATTTCTAGATTAAAGATTTTTTTGCCCTCAGGCGTTTTGTCTAAGATTAAAACGAGCATTGGAAGGGCTCGTTTGTCTTTATTATACATCCGATGTACCTCTCGGATGGGGAATTTTTGTGCTTCAATGGAGGCAAAGACTTCCTCTGGTGAGATCTCGACGGGGATACGCCGAAGCACAACCCGTAAGACTTGCTCCTCTTCGAGGGCGTAAGTGTAGTAGGGAATGTTCCTACTACGGAGGAGGGTGGTCAATTTGCGATGGCAGTTTGACGTGCTCATCGTCAGGGAGATACCTGTCGCGATATTACGCGCTTTAGTGTACCCTATTTTTAGCGTTTTAAGCTCATTGGTGAGCTTTGTCCAGACAGTTTTGTCGTGGATAATTATCGGGGGGGGTTTTTGCTTTTTACCGACGACCGGTTCGTCGGTATTTGAGGAGGGTGCGGGGGCGGCGGAGCCATTTGCTATTTTCGATGTTTTAGCCGCGTTTTCCTCAACGGGGCTATCACGGGGCGCGCGTTTGCGGGATTTGACGACCGTGAATTCGTCATTGTCCGCGGTAGGTTCGGTCGGGATTAGGACCGGTTCTCGGAAGTGGAGCGAGAATTCCATTTCCGAGGAAGGGGTTGGGCTTACTGGTGCGTCTATGTCTATTTCGACTGGAAGGGCCGAAAAAGAGTTGGACAGGGATGTCGATGTTGTTGCCGCGGGGGCAACGGGTTTAGCGGGGCGGCCATAGGGACCGGGGGTAAAAGATCGCTGTTGCGATTTTGCTCGGGACTTAATGGGGGCGTGGCTCGCGCTTGCGAGGTTAGTGGGGTGGGGGTACTCGGTCACAGGGACCGAGGCGGGTCGCGTGAAACCGGGTGGCGCGGCGGCGGGTGAGATCGCGGCGGAGGTGGAGGGGATGGCGTGCGCGGCATCCGCGCTCTGATTGGTTGATGGCGAACGTAGCGAGTCCGCCATCTGTGACCTACTTATATACTCATCGTTGAGCGCGGGCATATGTAGGGCTACAAAGTTCATAAATCGCTGGTGTTCGGCTTCCAGCTGTTTGAATTTAGACTCTAAGTCTGCGTATTTTAATTCGGCCATCGCGGTGGCTGTTTGGAGGTCGGGGGAGTGAATTTTATTCACCTCCCTGCCTGGAGGGCAGGGGGGTACGCCGAATGAATTTAACGGGCTATCCGAGCCCGGAGCAATGAGACCTGTGTGTCACGGTGTAATGAAACACAGGAAAAGGACCTATCGTTTCCCTAGGGGAGTCCCTAGCAGTCTTGTGGCAGAGGACGCAGGCCGGTATATACCGTGGCTCCGCCCAAACAACCACAAGGATGGATGGTAAGGATAGGAAGGGTTGGGTAGGAGACACCTGGGGCTTAACTATGCAAAAAGGCAAAGGCTAAGATTCCCAGGCCCGTCCGAGTTATCGTTTACCTCAGAAGGAAGTAACCGGAGAGCGCTCGGGTCACGCCCCGTTCGTCTTCGTTAGCACCGTTAGGTATCCGACGAACGACCACTAAACCGTGGATTTGCGTGTCTTTTGAAACAGGATTTCGCGCTGAAAAGCGCGTTTATTATCGTACTGAAAAGTACGGTTTTTTCGTGTGCACCGAAGTGCTACACGAAATGTGCGAGCGAGACGGCGCTATGCGCGCAACGAGTACCTAGATACTCGCTACACAACAATAACACCGACCTCGCTATAACACGCGGTATGAATAGCTTAAGAACTAGCTTAAAACTGTGTGCTTTGAACCGGCAGGCCTAGGACCGGGTCCGTGGGTCAAAACAAACAAGTTGTACACTAGTACAAGCAGAGCGTGAATGAAATGGCTTAAAAAACTAGCTTTACACTGTGTACTCTGAACCGGCAGGCCTAGGACCGGGTCCGTGGATCCGAGCAAACAAGTTTAACACTAATTTAAGCAGAATGCGATAATTCGGAAAGCGATCGAGAGCGCGAGCGGACACGTCCGTTCACGTCAGCGGTCGAAATCGGAATCCTCGCCCAATACGGCCCCTCTTCGAGCTTAAGTAGTTCGAAGAATGACCGTAAAGAGAGCCCCGCTTTATTTCGTGTTTTAATTTCAGTTTTCGCTTTGGTTGCCCTGTTAATCTCTCTATATTTCTGTCATTATATATCTTATGTACACATGTCATATATCAAAATATTCCTTGTTGTATTACCTATCCATTACATATTCACATATAATATACATCAAGTATATATTCCGTACATAAGCCAAAAACAATGTAATTTACGGGCGGCATCACAGTTTTGCGTTCGTAAAGTTTCTATAATATTTGATATTCTTACTCTATTGACTTATTCTATGCATTAATCTATTCTATATTAGTTCTATTCTCATATATGTAACACACAATACATAATCGTTTATATACATCCTAATATATAACATGCAACTTATAATGTAGCGTAGTTGCTAACATTTCTCTATAATATTGTCTGTATTAATCTATTTTATCGTAACACATAGTACATAACACGTAAACACCATACACAGGGTCGGCCTATCTTGCAACTAAGTATAGGGGGGTTCACGGGAACTGCACTATTGGATAGCGCTGCGCGTCGGAGTATAGCGAGTAGTTCACTTTATCTCTAATTAAAACGTAGAGGGTTAAACTTTCGCACCGAGACTATGTCAATAAAACTTGCAGATGGTACGGTTACAAATACTAGGGTACTATTAACTATCGTGGACGTTCCTCTTGCTTCATTAATGGTACCTATCGAGTTTATTATTTTACCTCACGCGGTTAACAATGAAACGTTGTTAGTTGTCGATTTTATTGTTAAGACCAAGATGATTATCGATTTTTTTTAGTTATACTTGGTACACAGCTGACCGGCCCCGGATCTTATATACTTTGACGTGCGAAACCCCACAAGACCCGTTTGAATGCGCTTCTGTGAACGTGTTACGTGAAGATGAAGGCATAACACTATCCGAGTCGGAGCGGTGTGGTTTGGAAAATTTGCTAAGTGAGTATTCTGATTTTTTTAATGTAGTGGGAGAGCCCACACCATTTGCAGAGTACCACATAGATACTGGCGATCTTCCGGCTATTGCCGTGCCTCCGTTTCGCGTGACGCCCGCGAAGAAAGAAATAATGCGTGTCGAGTTGGACCGAATGTTAGCGGAGGATGTGATTGAGGAGTGCGAGTCCGCATGGGCGGCGCCATGTGTGTTAGTGCCGAAACCTAACAATAAGTATAGGTTTTGTGTAGATTATCGCAAGCTAAATTCGATTACCAAGACGGATGCATATCCTATGTCGCGCATCGATGAGCTGCTGCAGTCGACCAAGAAGTGTTGTGTAATGAGCTCGTTGGATCTCCGTAGCGGTTATTGGCAGGTGAGTACGGCCGATCGTGATTGTAAAAGTCAGAAGAGAAAGGCCTTGAGTTTGTACACTTTTATTAGATTTACCGATGTACGTGCACACACCACGCAACCATTGAAGTAAGAGATAGTCGCAGAGTTGCCAACGTATATTAAGTAAAAATAAGTGTTGCCACTTAAACTAATTTATGTCCTTGACATAATCTGCCAGGGCAGCCATGCAAACAAACAGAATTTAATGTAATTACAAATTTGGAACGCATACAATATTACAATATTAATGCAATTACTAAATGGCAATCTCTACAATAACTGAATTCATAAATAACTATAAATTGAAAATGTATTAAAATAAATTATAACTACATTACTGTAACATGTACAAAATAGTAACTGAAGTGTATTAAATGAAATAATAACTAAAATGTTTTATATAAAATAGTGACTGAAATATGTCACATAAAATGTATTTAAATTATATTTTATCAAATGGAAAATTACAAAGTCTAATCAATATTCAACAAACAAAAAACAGTAAAGTAGGTACATGTAATCATAATAGCTTATGAATTACTCAATTGGTAATACAACAATTTTTGATACTGCTCTAGTGTGCAGTTTACGGTTGGATGTTTGAACTTCCACTACTCTAACTTTATTGTCATTGCCACAAAATGTCTTTGTGACCCTGCCCAGGGGCCAATGAAGAGGAGGGGTGTTAATGTTCAATAATAAAACAACTTGATATTGAACTTGATATTAGGCATGTCCTTCATCCACTTAGTTCTTTGATTGAGTGTGGATAAATAATCCCTTGACCAGACCTTCCAAAAACATTGCCTTACTTGTTCACAACACCTCCAAAAGCGTAGCCTGCTAGTTGGTATTTCAGTAAGATCTGACTGAGGAATTGCAGTTAAAGGACAGCCAATTAAAAAATGACCCGGTGTTAAAGTTGAAAAGTCATTAGAATCTTGGAATGTAAGTGCAAAAATTGGACGTGAATTTAAAATACCCTCTATTTCTATCATAATAGTACTAAATTGTTCATATATAAAAATTTTAAATGTAGATATTCTTTTTAAATGAAATTTAGCCGATTTCACGCTTGCCTCCCAAAGGCCACCGTGATTTGGACTATATTTTGGTATGAAATGAAATTTAATCTCCTTTTGTAAACTGTAATTATGAACTATATCTTGAAATTCCCTGCTACTATGTAATTTATACAAATCTTTAAGCTGATTCTTAGCACCTTTAAAAGTGGTGGCATTGTCACAATAAACTTCTGATGGTATTCCTCTGCGAGATATAAATCTTTTGAATGCTGCTAAGAAAGTGTCAGTTGACATGTCAGATACGACTTCAAGGTGAACAGCCTTGGAGGCGAAGCAAACAAATAGGGCAACGTACCCTTTAGTTGTAATGCTCCTACGCTTAGAGGACTGCCTAATAATAAAGGGTCCACAATAGTCCATGCCCACCCTTTCAAAGACCCGGGCAGGGTTCACTCGGGCTGAAGGTAGAGAACCCATTAGTTGTTCAGAAGACTCTGCTTTATATCTACAACAAATTATGCATTTATGTATTACACTTTTAATTTCTCTCACAGAGTTTATAATAAAATATTTTTGAGACAGACTACTCAATACAAGTTTTAAACCACCATGCATGGTTGACAAATGCTCTTGCCTGATAATCAGTTTGGTTATATGACAATGTTTTGGCAAAATAACAGGAAACTTCTTTGAATAATCTACGTCAGCATTGTGTAACCTGCCTCCAACACGACAGAGACCTTTAATATCTATAAATGGATGTAAAGATTTCAGAGAAGTTTTAATATCTTTGTTCACTAAAATACATTTTATTTCTTCTGCAAAGTAGTAATGCTGAATTCCTCGAATAATGGTATTCAATGCTTCTCTATACTCTCCAACAGAGATTTTTTTACAATTTATTTGTAATTTTTTACATTTTTTAATGAATTTTAAAACATAAGCTATTACACGTATAGTCATAAACAAACTTGAAAATTTTTCAAAAACAGGGTGAATAGATTCATTGTTCAAAACTGTATTACATTGAAGGTTGTCAAGTACATTGTAAGTTATGAAAGGTTTTTCTATATTACTTAAATAAAAGTTGAAATTTTTACAATCTACTAAATAGTCAGGTCCATGCTTCCATAGTGAATTATCAAAAATATCTACAGGATCAGATCCTCTAGACAAAATATCTGCTGGATTGAATATTCCAGGTGTAAAATACCAAGATGAATTTTGACACAACTTTTTTATCTCTCTGACACGGTTTCCTATGTAAGCAGGGAGCTTTACAGGTGCTGCCTCTAACCATCCAAGTACAATTTTTGAATCACAAAATAAGTATATACTTTGTATATTTAAAACTTTAGACACATGAAAAATTAGTTTTGATAACAGTAATGCACCATTTAATTCTAACTTAGGAATTGTTAGCTTAGAATTGATACCATTCAATCTGGACCGAGAACATAGCAGGTATGTAATGAATTTACAATTAATTTTTAACCTTATATAAATGCAACAGCCATATCCACTTGATGACGCATCACAATAACCAACTAAGCTAATATCACTTGCCTCTGTAAGTTGCACATAACGTGGAATGATAATTTCGGGCATGGTGACAATGTTTTTATAAAATTTACTCCAAAACTTTACGAAATGAACGGGCAAAGGGGTATCCCAATCTAATTTACTTAACCACAACTCTTGTATAAATAGTTTAGCCTTCATGACTATAGGGCCAGCTAGACCCATCGGATCGAACAACCTACTTATAGAACTGAGTATGCTTCTCTTGGTTGGGATTTTGGTAGGTGTTACTGCTTGCCCACTCAGTCCGAATACATCGTCACGTGCGTCGTATGATATGCCTAGTATTTTGTGTATAGACTTGTTATGATCCAGATCTTTGTGGTTGAAACCTAACTTATCCTTTGGAATATCCATTAACAACTCTAGTTTGTTAGAAACCCACTTGTGTAAATTAAAATTAGCCAGTTGTAAAAGAGAAATAAGTTCACTTTTGAGCTGCATTGCACCTTGGAAAGTACTGTGACCGCACTGGATGTCATCAATGTAAGAGTTATTCAGCAATGCAGCACTTGCCAATGGATAATCATTTGTGTATCTCTTAGCTAGCTCAGTAAGACATCTAGTAGCTAAGAAGGAAGAACTAGTTAACCCGTAGGTTACTGTTTGTAACTGTAAAACATTCATGACATTATCTTCACGCCATAAAATATTTTGTAAACACCTATGTTCAGGATGAATTTTTATTAATCTATACATGTGACGAATGTCACATTGTATTGTGTATTTGTATGTACGAAATAAAAGAAGAATATCAAATAGAGGATTCTGAATAACAGATCCGTTGCACATAAAATCATTCAGGCTTAGACCATTTTTGGTCTTTGCGCTGCCATCAAATACAACTCTGAGTTTATTTGTTTGTTTCTCAGGTCTAAACACTCCATGATGTGGTAGAAAAAATAATGGTTTATCTATAGGGTCACAAAGTTTTAAATTAATTATCCTTGCATGTCCTAAATTAATGTATTCATGTATAAATTGTTTGTATAATGTGTAATAGGAAGGATCCTTTGTAAATCTTTTTTCTAAATTGTATAATCTTTGTAAAGCAATTGTAAATGAATTGGAAGGGTCAATGTCCTGTAATTTAACCTTGAGTGGATATTTGACCTGTAATGTATTATTTTGTAATGAAATGCTATCTTGAAATACCTTTTCACTATACTCGTTCTCTGGCAGCGACTCATGATAAATATCTGGTACCTTTTCGGCCTCCCAAAATCGACCGATACAATGATCAAGTTCAGGATCGAGTACTGTATGCATAGCGATGGATGTATTGTAAGTTGACATGCCTGTAGATGAGACAATGTATCCTAGCTGAGTGTTCAATAGGATTGGGTCTGCGGGGCCACCTTCAATCTTACCATCCAGTATGACCTTGAAGAATATGTCTCTGCCAGCAGCAGTGACACATCTCCTGGAATATGAAAATCATGATCAGCTAATGAAACATGATTTGGAATTATAAAACCACTCAAATCAATCTGTGTTTGTGGCAGCTTGGATGTAATTTTATTTATAATTGAACAATTGATGTTTAATTTAAAATCTGTAACCAAAGATTCAATGCACAAATTAACACCTTTATTAATGAAAGTATTGTGAATACTACCTAAAGTTGAAATATTTTTATTATAATTAATTAGTGGTAGTCCTAACTGTTTTGCTAATGCTGTAGTACAAAATGATATTTGGCTTCCACTGTCCAGTAGAGCCCTAACTACATATTTTTTATTATTAATTCCAATAACTGAGATCTTAGCTGTAGGTAATAAAATACTTTTAGAAAGGATTGGCTGAGAAATACTGTGTAAATTTACTTGTTTACTATGATCATCCACATGTGCTCTCGGTTCAGACTGTTGTTCTTCTGCCTGATGCAATAACGCATTATGTGTGCTGGAATTACAAATAGAACATTTAAACTTATATCTACATATTTGTGTATGAAAACTAAGACACATTTTACATAGCTTATGTTTTGTAACAAATTTAATTCTTTCTTGAGGTGACTGAGCATTGAATTTAGGACATTTATATAATTTATGGCCTTGAGAACACATTGTACATTGTTTATTTATATTTTCTTTGTGTGTAGTCACAAAATTAACAGTTGATTTTACTTTATTGTAAGATTTATCATTCAAAGGAGGGCTGGCTTCTAATGAAGCGGCACGCTTGTCTAAAAAGCTCAGCAACTCATCAACCTTAATAACAGTTGTGGTATCTCTATCTGAATGAAACAATCTGACACTTAATGAATCAACCTTTCTAATCAAAATACATGAAAGTATGGAATTCCACTGTGACACGGGTTGATCAAGATTATTTAATGATGTAATATGTTGCCTGACACTAGCAACAAAGTTTCTTATTTGTATAGCAGTGCTTCGCTGTACTATTGGCAAGTCTATTATATGATTTACATGAGTACTTATTGATATGGCTGGGTTGTTATATCTAATATTTAAAAGCTCTAATGCTGACTCATATGACTTACCAATGATGGGCAAACTATCTATGATTTGAAGAGGCTCTCCCTTTAGATACTTCTTCAAAAAACATAGCTTTTGTATGGAATCTAATTTTTGATTGTTATGAATCACTGCTGTAAACATTTCTAAAAATGTTTTAAAATTTATTACATCCTTACCATCGAAGCAAGGTATATCTAACACTGGTAGGTTTGTATTATGACACAACGATGATTCACTTGACACTGTTCTTCGGTTGGAGATTATGAATGCGACGTTCTAACGCAGCAAGGAGCTGTAAATATTTGGCCTCGATGTCATCATCTTCGTCAACGCTGCCATCATCTTGGTCGACGTTGCCATCATCTTCGTCTACGCTGCTATCAAGACATTGTAAATCTAATTGTAATTCTTGATATTTTGTATAATTTTGTAATAATGCCTCTCTTCTGACCTGGAAGTCTTCTACGGTGAATTTTTCCACATCACCTGCCATATACTTTTGTAATCGTGTAATAAAGGCTTTACACTGACCTCGAGCCGCCACAATTTTTTTGCGTTCCATATCCTTATTGCAGTGATTTCTTGATGATCTGTATTATAGAGATAGAGATCTGTATATTCCCGGGTTTCGGCACCAATGTAAAAGTCAGAAGAGAAAGGCCTTGAGTTTGTACACTTTTATTAGATTTACCGATGTACGTGCACACACCACGCAACCATTGAAGTAAGAGATAGTCGCAGAGTTGCCAACGTATATTAAGTAAAAATAAGTGTTGCCACTTAAACTAATTTATGTCCTTGACAGTGATAAAACTGCATTTGTTACGCCTTTTGGTATGTATCGTTTTAAACGTATGCCTTTCGGGCTTAAAAATGCACCGGCAACGTTTCAACGACTCATTGACCGATTTAGGTCTGGCCATACACTTTGTGGTATAACCATTTTAGGATATATTGATGATTTACTGGTTATCTCGGAGAACTACGAAACTCATATTTCAGACTTACGTGCGGTATTTGAATGCCTACGTATTTTCAAGTTGCGGGCGAACCGTGAAAAGTGTTCTTTTGCCAGAGAGCGACTCAAATACCTTGGGCACGTGATATCACGAGATGGTATATCTCCGGACGAAGATAAGGTACGTGCTGTTTTGGAAATGAAGGAGCCAACTGGCCTCCAACAACTTCGCACCTTCTTTCAGACTTGTTCCTTGTTTAGAAAATTTATACCGGAGTTTGCAAAGATGGCTGAACCTCTTACCCGCCTTACCAAAAAGACGCAGACCTGGAGATGGGAAAAGGAGCAAGCCAGTGCTTTTAAGCAGCTTAATACGCTTCTCGCTTCACCCCCTATCCTGGTCCAACCTGATTATTCGAAACCCTTCGTCCTTAGAACGGACGCAAGTCATTTTGCTCTAGGGGCAGCTTTACTTCAGGGGGAGTCTCCTAACGATGAGCATCCACTCGAGTGCGCAAGTCGTCTCCTCACACCAGCCGAGCGCAACTACTCCACTACTGAGAGGGAGACGTTGGCCGTTGTCTGGGCAGTGGAGAGATTCCGTGGGTATATTCATGGTCATCAGATATACGTTAGGAGTGATCATCAACCCCTGAAATGGCTATTTTCACTAAAGTCACCGAGTAGCAGGCTTGCTCGTTGTGCTCTGAAGCTGCAATCTTTCGATTTACAAATTGAATACACTCCGGGTAAGGCTAATGTGCTAGCTGACACGCGTAGTCGCCCTGTCACAGACCATACGCCATTTGAATGCGGTGTCTGTCCAGTAACTGTGGATGTTCCGCACTGGGATGCTACATCAACCCGTGCAGCTCAGCTGGCTGACTCGGAAGTGACCAAAATTATGAATGACCTAGAAATTTTCAATGAGCTGTCAGTTCATCGATGGACGGAGAGGGGCTACCTCTTAAATCAAGGAGTGTTGTATAGGTTCGTAGATGACTCGGATTCTGAGAAACCTCAGTTGGTCGTAACGGACAGCTTGCAGGGAAAAATCATGTATGAATGTCATGTTTCGCTGACTACCGCTCATGGAGGTATTCAGCGCACGATGCATCGCATATCCCAGCGATTTTATTTTCCTGGTATGAGGCGCTATATTACCGAATATCTGAAGGCATGTACTGAGTGTCAACGGTACAAACCTCCCAACACGAAACCACCTAGGTTGATACAAACTCCCGTACCGGCTCAAGGCTTCGAAGTTATCGCCGTCGATCTCTTTGGGCCATTACCAAAGGGGTCCCAGGGACATAGGTGGATTTTGATAGTGGAAGATACTGCTAGTAAATGGATTGAGCTCTTTGCTCTCACCGAGGCCACGGCTGAGATCTGTGTGAAAACTGTAGTCAATGAAGTGTTTATGAGGTTTGGACTTCCAAGGCGTATGATTTCCGATAACGACGTTCAATTTGTTGTCGACGTGATGCAGAATGCCTTGTTTGTTTTAGGGGTGGAACAGAATCTGGTTCCTCACTATTACCCTGAGGCCAACCCGGTATAACCAAAAAAGCGTGATTTGAAAACTCAACTTGCCATTCTTCTTGAGGGAAATCGCGCCGAGTACGGCTCTGTTCACTGAGTACGTCCCAGTGTTGCGTGTGCGCCTCCCACTCTGCTTGCACGATAGCGCCACCGATTTAGTCGCTCGCAGCCGCGGGAGAGAGTACCCGCCGCCGGCCGGATAGCACGCGTGTCCATATATATATTGTAGCTTACGACGAATAAAATGTAGATTTTTTATAGAGATGCATTTGTATGAGATAAGATAAATATTACAATTGTATACTTATGTCATTAATTTTTATTTTATTAGGATTTTGTCATGAGAATTAATGAATTCCTCAATTTTTTTTTTTGTATGTAATAATCAACTTTTTTATTTTATTACAGAGGAAAGGCCACTCAGATCTATTGCAAGATTATGAAAAAGTTAAAAATACAACCCTTAAAAAAAAAGGAATCATACTGAGATTAGTAGCAGCGGTTCAGAATCAGTACTATCAGCAGTAATATGTCAAAAATTAAAGCAGTCTACTCTTACAGATGTTGCAGGTGGTTCAAGATCTGTTAATTTGGACAAGTTGATTGTAAAATTTATTGTTGAAACCATGTCATCAATATCGATAGTAGAGTATAAGTCTTTTAAAGCTTTGATTGAAGGTGCACAGCAACTAACAAAGCCTCCAAAAGTTATGTGCCGTCGTACAGCTAAAAATAAAATGTATGATGAGTACAATGAATTTAAGAAAAAAATTAAGATAGAGTTGAACACCATCGAATTTGTGTGCAGTACAGCTGACATTTGGTCTTCCTCTAAAAGAAGTTATTTTGGGGTTTACAGTCCATTGGATGGAAAGTGAGACTTTTGAGAGGAAAAGTGCTGCTATTGCTTGCAGAAGATTCAAAGGGGCTCACACATATGATAATGTTGCAGAAATGATAGCTGATATACATTCAGACCATGACCTAAAACTATCAAAAATTGTTAAAACAGTTACAGATAATGGTTCAAATATGGTTATAGTTTTTGATGTATTTGAGAAGTCCGATTCAGAGACAGTTCAAAATGTACATGTTTCGCATGCATATCATACATCACACGGTGAAGGTATTGAAGATGATGATTCACTGCTAGTACTACAAGCTTTCCCAGATGCTTCATCAGCTTCAGAAAGTGATTACCTACTACCCGGACATGAAAGATGCGCTACTCACACTTTGCATTTGATTGCCAGTACAAATTTCAAACAAGCAAGATTGAAAAATACTTTTTATAAGAAATTGTATGATGCGGCCTTAGAAAAGTGCCAAGCACTCTGGAATTTATGTTCTAGATCCCCAAAAGCATGTGAAACATATATGAAGTTGAAAGGAAAGTCACCAACTTTTGAATGCGCAACTCGATGGAACTCTTATTATAATTCTATACAAGATATTTTAGCTGTGCAGAACCGTCTAAGTGAAACTATGAAAATGTTAAAAATACCTCAGTTGAAGGAAAATGAATTTCACTTTTTAAGTGAATATGTAGACTGTTCAAAGCCAATAGCAGAAGCTATTCAAAGCCTGCAAGGAGAAAAAGACACTTATTATGGATGTATGTTATCTGAGCTAATAAGAATTCAGTATATAATCAAATGTCTTAGGATGGAAAATCTAAAATACTGCAGCTCTCTGCTAGATGTCATCGAAGAAAACCTAAATAGACATTTTAAAAAGTTTTTGCTGTTAGAGCCTGCAGCAAATGATGCAATATTAGCCTCAGTGTCACATCCGTTCTTTAAATTGAAATGGGTACCAAAAGCGCTGAAACAATATGTAAAAGAACTTATCCTATCTGAAACACGAAATATTAATCGATCTGAAAAACAAAAATCGGAGGCTTTAGACAATATTGAAGGTGTTATAAAAAAAGTCTAAAGATGAATCTTATTACATGTTTTTAGAGGATTCCGATTCCACTATTGTAAGTGTAGAAAACACTGGGTCCGCTGGCAACACTGCAATATCTAAATAATAAAGATACCAACTTAAAAATCTTCAATGCTTATCCTACAATAAAAAAAAATATTTTTCAAATATAACACCTGTTTGCCAAGGTCCGGCCCTTGTGGAGCGACTGTTCTCTTTTGGGAGTATGATTATGAGGCCCCATCGAAGAAAAATGAGTGATAAAATGTATGAAGAATTGGTTTTACTTAAATCTCAATTAAAACATTAAAAATATAATATTTTGTCTTGTCACAGCACATGATCAATGCGATCTATTCGTAAATAATTTATGTAAAAAAAATCTATTTAATAAAATGTTTTCTTACAAAACTATTTTATCTTTAAAAATTATTTGAAAGATACGTATTTTGTATCTAGTATTTCAGATACCATTCCAGAAAGTATTTTGTATCTGGTATCTGAGATACTTAATTTAAAAGTATCTTGGATTTTGTATTCCAGATACTTTGTATAGTGTATCTGGTACATCATTGCTTACGAATGAAAGTGACGGACGACTACCGCACACACACAGATACGCAACGCAAAGAAAACATACTAGTCTTCTTCTTCTTCCTAACTTGGCAACCGGTCCTCTTTATATAATGAAGACCATTACTGGCATTATCGAGTGAATTATAGTGTCATGTGTTAAGACGCTTCAGTATCTTAACAAGATGGTGGCTCCCTTAGATCTTTTTAGGATGATTTTGTGGAACTTCAGAATGAATGCTTACAGCTTATAATTATAATCCAATTCACTTATGCACAAAAACCAAACTACATCACGCAAAACGCCACGAATATTACATAATATAGGGTCAAAACCCTAAGTTAATGAATTAAAAATAAAAACCACAACATGTCACTTTAAAATCCCGCCAAAAACTCCAACATACCAGTCAATAGTCATAGACAATACATTTTTTCCGTTCGTTTCTATCTTTTACGGTTTTGGATTCTAGCGACTTTAGGTTACATAAATTAATAAGAAATTGTTTTTGATACAATTTTCGATATTAGTAATTTGTATTGATATATCGATGTCTGGCGTACATACTTTTCAAGTATGAACTTTTTATTGAGTTTGAAAAAATATTTTAGGATAAAAAAACATGTAATCTCATTTTATAATGAAGGACTCTTGTCGGAGACACAATATAGTATAATAATTTTGACTTTATACAAGATGTCCAGAAAGGGTATCGGGTATTTGTAAGTTCAATGAAACAAAAATTATTTGTATGCAATAAAAAAGTTTATTGTTTATTATTAGCATATGAATTGGAGAATTATTTGGAAAAGATGATGTTATCCAAATGATGACCGTTACGTTGCTGGCACTCTTCTAAACGGAAACGAAGATTGGCGATAACACGTTGACACATAGCTATCGATATTGCTGCCATTTCTGACCTGACGTTTTGCTCTAACTGGGTTAGATTCGTCGGATTGTTTTGATAAACCTTACTTTTAAGGTATCCCCATGCAAAATAGTCAAGCGGGCTAAGGTCGGGGCTTCTGGGAGGCCAGTTGATGTTACCCCTTCGCGAAATGACTTTATTAGGGAATAATTCGTTAACAACTTCCATTGAGTCATTTGAGGTATGGCAAGTGGCCCCATCTTGCTGGAACCACGTTCTTGAGTTGAAACCTGCAAACTCCTGCAACTCTGGGACCAAAAAATTTCGCAACATATCGCAATAACGGTCACTATTCACATTAATTGCTCGGCCTCGTTGATCTTCATGAAAATAAGGACCAATTATGCCTTTAGCAGACATAGCGGCCCAAACAACGACCTTTGGGCTATGCAGGGGTCGTTCATGCTTTCGTCTCGGATTCTCCACTGCCCAGTACCGACAATTCTGCTTATTAACATGACCATTCAGGTGAAAATTTGCTTCGTCAATGAACAGTATGTTGTTAAAGTTGTTAAATCGCTGCAGCATTTCGTTCGCAAAATTCAGTCGATTAGCATAGTCCGTATCCTTCAATTCTTGAACCAATTGAATTTTATAGGCTTGTGGCGCCTCATTCGCCACTATTTTTGTACTGGCTGTTTCTTATTGTTAATATTAAAAATACTTAGGTGATGACATATCAGATTGACATATAAAATTCAGACGGTTGGTTTCACGTCACGTTATGTACTAAAACCTGTATTAATTTATCACAAAGTAAATGTGCTAAAGCCCTACTGAATAGCGTTATTATTGAACACGCCAAAGGCTTTTAGATGTAAGTCTTTCTTTAAAATCGAATGTAAAGACGATTTTTTGATGTTCAACGCTTGGCTTCGCTTTCGGATAGATAAAGACGGATTTTGACGAACCGACGCCTCAACTTCTTCAATTGTTTCTTCATCGCGAACTGAATGAGGACGACCAGAGTTTTGAATTTTAACTGTCGCACCTGTATTCTCGAACATCCTGATCCATTTCCTAATGTTATCGTCACTTGGCGCGTGGCGTGTACGATATTCTGTACGATAGAGACGTTGAGCAGTCACTATTGAATCACCATTACGATAATACGCTCGTACGCAAAATGCGCGATGCGTCCCCGAGTACTGTTCCATCGTGACTAAAAGTCCACAAAATGGCGGACGCCACGAACCCCTCCCCGCACCCTTTAGACGCACCGTTTCGTATATGGCGCGAAAACAAATACCCGATACACTTTCTGGCCACCTTGTATATTTAAATACAGATTTGCAATTTTGTTATGGAGCTAATCGCCCTTAGATGTATTGAAACGTAATATTTTGGTAAAAATATCGATAAATTTAATTAAAAATATCGATATATCGATGTATTGGTACTTTTTCCACAAGCCTAATTTATAACATAAAAATGTTATTCTAAAAAGTTGTTTCTAGAAAAATATTTGTTTCCGAGTCGTGGAATTATATATTTACCTTTAAAAAGTGATCTAACTGTAAACGATAAATATTATAAAAGTTGCCCCTTATTGTATAGAGTAATTGTAACTATAAAATTTTAAATTAATTTATATGTAATTTTATAGTACGTCTTATTTGTGTATCATTAGTATTTTGCGAATAGTTGTGAGTAATCCTTCCTATTTCTAAGTTTACAATGTATTTCAGGATATGCCCAGGCAATGTAGTGAATTGCAAGTGAAACTTAAAAAGAATAAAAGAAAAGACACGCTTAAGCCCCGGCAAAATGTTTCGATCGGCTACTCTCCAGACGAAGAGGAAATCGAGAGGGCACCCACATCCACTGGCCTCAAGGAGCTGGTGATGAATGCTGCAAATTCAGGCAACCCTGCAGTACAACTAACAGCAGTTCAACGTTGCAGGAAACTATTGTCTCAACAAGAGAACCCCCCAATTGATGAAGTAATAGACACAGGCATTCTTCCTATCCTCATTGAATGTCTGTCTAGAACTGACAACCCAACACTTCAATATGAATCTGCATGGGCCTTAGCAAACATAGCTTCTGGTAATTCAGCGCAGATTAATAAATTAGTAGATGCTGGTGCCATACCAGCCCTCCTGCAACTACTCAAATCTCCGCTTATAAATATTTGTGAGTTGACACTCTGGGCCTTAGGTATCATCATTGATGATGGACCAGTTCTACGAGATTTTGTGATTGAACAAGGACTTGTGAATATATTGCTCAGCTTTATAAGGGCAAATACACCTATTTTGGTTCTAAGTCATGTGGTATGGGTGATTAGGAACCTGTGCAGGAGTACGGACCCACCTCCACCAGTCAATGTTATTCAAAAAATACTTCCTTCTCTCAATACGCTGATCATGCACAATAACACTGATGTAAGTTATTATATTTTGTTATCAGTCTAATTAGAAATTATATTTATTAATTAGTCACATTGTAGTAAACAATTACAGAATGGATTCCTAACCTAAAACTCATAACAAATTTTATGTGGTTATTTTAGTCCAGTAGAATAATATATGCTATTCAAGTGAGGAATTGAAAGTCTGACTTACAATATAGGATCTGTTGCTACTGCAAATTATGCTATTGTTGCAAAATATTGTGTCCAGAAAAAAGTATTTTACTTCCTATGAGTTTTAAATAATGTAGGCATGTTAAAAACATAAAAATAAAGTGGAAAGACTTTTTAGATGGTTGAAAGTATGGTGAGACTACTTTGAATTATCATTTTAAATGTAAAAACAAAAATGTTTGGCCAGTTGTAATGAGTGTTTATTTATTGAATATATTTAAGAATATTCACAAAAAGACAAAAAATAGTTTTACATAATCATTGCCAGACCTAAAGAAAAAGTGTGGGTGAATGCAAGTCAAACATGTTCTGGCTACTCATAACAGGGAGCAAGGATGTTTATTGGCTGCTAAGAAAACACTGCAGGAATGTGACAATAAGTAAAATTTCAATTTTAATCTTTAAGTTTCAGTATGATTTTAGTAGTTTTTTATTGAATTTTATTTATTGCATTAAAATAAAACATTAGAAATAGATTGTTGCAAATAAATTCACAAATGTTTAATTTACACAATTTTATGGTTAACCAAACTTTTAACCTTTTTTTTGTTTCATACAAAACTAAAGTTTCCCAGTGCTGTCTGAAGACAATCCTTTTATTATAAAAAAGCAGTTGTTCTTGGTATATACTTAATTTAGTAATTGGAGATGATGCGCAATGAAACTCACATTTCAAGACTGAGGAAATAATTTTATTGTTTCACCCCCATTTACTCGCATACCCTCATGAACTCTTATATACCATTCTTCTTCCCCACCTGTTTACAAAATATTAGGTCCTTACATATGAAATTGGCTTTTGTAGGTGAGGAACATTAGGTCAATTATTTTTGTAAAATATATTTAATTAATCAAAGTATGCACCATTGTTATCTATGCACTTTTGCCATCTCATAGGCAGTTCATTGATCCGTATACTAAAAAAACCATGGGGGTGAGAATCAATAAACTTTTTGTAGGCGGTTTGGATTGCCACATCCAAGTTGGAGTAAGGTCCAGGGAGTGCGTTGGATGTCATACATTCCAATTGTAGCTCATCTAACTTAGTGGTTGTTTGTTGTGCAGTGTGTGATCTTGCGTTGTTGTGAAGCAGCAGTGGCCTAGAGTGATTGACCAATCTCAGTTGTTTAGCAGCTAGTTCTTCCTTCATGGTTTGCAGTTGCTGACAATAGATATCTGCCGTAATCGTTTTGCCAGATTTTAGAAAGCTGTAGTGAATGACACCGGTGCTAGTCCACCAAACACTCACAAGTAACTTTTTCTGTGTCAATTTTTGTTTAGGACAAGATTTGGCTGGGTCTCCAGAGTTCAGCCATTGCGATAAGTGCTTCCGATTATCGTACAGTATCCACATTTCATCACAAGTAATGATTTGATTTAAAAACCCTTCATTATTGTGTCAGTTGAGTAAATTAACACAGCAGTTGATTCGTGTTTGCAAGTTCGATTCACTCAATTCATGAGGTACCCATCTTTCAAGTTTTATTATTTTCCCGATTAGCTTCAAGTGGATTAATACTGTTTTATCACTTACCCTGGAGCCTGCAGCTATCTCTGAAGTGCTTTGTGATGGATCCGCTTCCACAATAGCCTTTAATTCTTCATTTTTCATTTTGGTCTCTGGCTGTCCACGGGGTTGGTTCTGAAAGTCGAAATTTCTAGAACCAAAACGTTGAAACCAAAAACGTACCGTGCTTTCTTTTGCGACACCAGCGACATACACATCATTAATCCTTCGAATTGTTTCTGCAGCACTGGTGCCTCGTACTCGTAAATATACTTATAACTTAAGATATTTCATGTTACCATTGCGCGGTAATAAGCGACGCCAAACAAAAAAATAATGAGGAAAAAGCAAAGGAATGACTTTTTTCAAAACTCAAATGTACCAGCTAAATGAATTTATAAATTTGAATTTGGAATTCTTAACCAAAGAAGAGATATTTCAGAACAAAGTGGTCAGTACTACAAAATGCTAATTTCATATGTAAGGACCTAATATTTATTAGAAAAATTACAAATTAATCAAATTTACTTTTCCTAATAATATGTAGAGGAACCTGAGTGTTTAACTATGTTCATAAATGTTTCTATCTAACAACCGGTTTACAAAACATTTTAGAGGGATTATTATTGAAAGCATCATAACTGATTGAGAATTTTTGTGAATTACTATATGTCGCTAGTGGCGTTTGAGTATGGCTCTTTTTGTTGTAGTGATAATATAGATGGCAGTGAAATGTGTTTCGAAATATTGTGGCCACTAAATTCTAAATGTGATACTGGGCTTATATGTTATTTAATAGTAGTCTTTTTCTATAATATGCTTTTATTATGTTTAGAGATTTTAATATCACCTGTGGCAAAACTTCTATTCAAACAATTTTTATATTTTATCTGACAGCATTGTTTCTGTTTTACTCTATCATCAATACTGGGTCATAACTCGAAATAGATCTAGCGAGGTTAGGCAATATTAGGATTACGATAGGTATAAGCAATGTTTAATTGCAACTAGGTTTATATTGTGTTGCTGTAATATGATTAATATCAAATATTTTTAAATTCGAAATCGTTAAATTGTCAGATACAACCTCTCTAGGAAAACCAAATTGGCAGAATTTACTGATTACAAATTTGGTTGATGGACTATGTCCTCGAAACACTTCTATCCACTTAGAATGCACATCCGTCACAACTAAATAATACATTTTGTTACTAGGTAATGAGAAAAAATCAACATGTAATCGATACCACAGTTCTTGTGGCCATACTCACGTATGTATAGAGACAGACCGCGGCGGTGGCGCAGGTTGTTCACGCGCACCGTCTCGATGTGTTTCGTGTATATATGCTTCAAAATAATCGGGAATGAAAGACAACCACGCGGTGTCCAAATAAATTGCAGCCCTGTTCAATACATAAACGAAGATTATCATGATACGGTTTCCTACTATTTCCTACATAAAATAGAAATATGAGTCAACGTGACTATTTTCTGTTACTCCTATCACTGAGATCCGAGATAAACTGTTGGCTACGCAGTTATGTTCTGCTGATAACAGCGGGTATTTTAATTTAAATGCTTTTATCCAATTCCGGCCAAATAACGACGAACTAAATTCATACTCACAAACAATAAGCGATTTTACCTTATACAATTTGTCCATTTATTTCACAACACAATATGACATTTTATACGCTAAGATATTTATGAAAGACATAAACAAATTTAGGTTTCTTTAATCTTTGCGAAATGTTTGTCAGATTCTATGTAGCATTAGAATTTTTTATCAACATGTCTTTTTGTGATGTTTCTTGAAATAATATATTAAGATTTATTCATTTAATTTAATTTAATTTAATATTTACTCATTTTTATTGCGTGGTCTTTAAGTATATTAGCTTCTCACGGTACAAGTACAATACGTTTGATTTTTCGAGAATAAAGAAATATGTCTGGTCTGAATGACGGAACACCCACATCCTCTGGAATCTTCTGGGAAATCTATATCCAATGAAGCTTTTCCTCGACTCCTCAGTCGAGGACCCCCCACATTTTCTCAAGACAAAATCGAATCATAACTAAGAATACAGATTTCGATGATTCCTTGAGGTGATGTTTAAGGTAACCTCAATTGAGTCGATGTCGAGGAAGTTTCCAGGAAACGTCTTAGAATATGGATGTAAATTTGTGTCTTTTAGAGCAATAACTGTATTGCACTACATAATTCTTATATTGTTATCAGATTTGTAAACAAGGTTTCTTCACAGTTTTTTCTGTAAGTCATTCTTCTGATTAGAAAGAGATTTTCATTAATTAGAACATGTAGTTGCCTTATAGATTCCATTAATACAAATACTAGATACAGTATAACATTTGAAAATGGTTAAGTAAAAAGTGTCCTATGTAGTACCTGTATTAAAGTAAAACTAAAAATTTGCAACATATATATACATAATTGCAACACCTTTATATGTTAAAACAATGGGTACCTATACATTAGGTCGGGGAAAAAGTGTTTTCGCGTAACGTAGGTATAAACTTGTTATATGGCTAGTTTTGGTAACATTAAAAAGGTTACATTAAAAAAAAAGTTGTTTTCCCACTATTTCATTTGTTTTTCTTTCTGTAAAAATGAGTGAATCTAATGAAGAAATTCAATACTTTTTAAAATATTATTACAAAAAGGCAAAAATGCAACTCAAGGAGAAAAAAAATTTGTGATGTTTATGGACATAATGCAGTCAGTGTCAGTAAGAGTATCACAAAGTTAGATCAAACGTTTTCAGTCCGGAAATTTTGATGTTAAAGATGCACCTTGCTCTGGTCGCCCTGTTACGAATAAAATGACCGTCACTTTTGGAAAAGTGTTTTGTAAAGTTAACATCAAGAGAGGACTGCTAAAACTATTTGTCGTGTTTTTTTGATCAGAAGTCCCAAAGTTTCTACAGCAACAGGATCATGTCTCTACCTACAAAATAGTAGAAGGTCATCAAACAAAACGGCACATATATTACTTTAAACAATTTTTTAAAAACTTTGAAAAAAATGTCTTGAGTTTTCATATAAAAATGCGAAGAAACTTTTTCCCCAACCTGAATAAAATAAGTAATTTACTCATAGACTATATTGTTCAGTGGGTTCAAATTTTAATTTTATAAAAATTTTCTTTCAGATACTAACAGACATTGCATGGACGATCAGCTACCTAGCTGACAGAGGCAAGGACCTGGTCCAGATGGTCGTTGAATCTGGTATTGTCCCCAAACTGATACCTCTGCTCTCTCATAAGGAAGTCGAAGTACAGACTGCTGCTTTAACGGCTGTCAGTAACATAGTCACTGGTACTGAAAAGCAGGCTCAGGTTGTGTTGAACTGTGGTGCATTTTTCCACTTCCCAGCTCTGTTATCTCATCAGGTGGGTGATCTTAAATCAGTTGTTAATACTAATTTACATGTGTCATATCATTGAAGATTGTCACTGTTAATGGTTAAGAACTGTACTAACATGGTTCTTTTTGCAGTCAATACTTTAGTTAGAATGTCTGTATGGTTTGCTTTAAATAATCTTTGGTTATTAAATGCAGACAAAACAAAATGTATTAAATTTACCTTGCCCAATATTCAATGTGTTAAGAGTAATAATAATAATAAGAAGGTTATTTAGCAGGCTTAGTTAATAATACTATACCTAATTATCCTTAGATATTTGGCTATGGGATCTGGATGTTAAAACTCTGGAGTAGACGCGGTATTCAAACTGCATAAGAATCGCCATTTAACATATATTGGCTATTGTTAGGTTTGTCTACTTCGCTTTCTTCAGTTTCCTACGTTATTTTACTATTGGGTTCAGCAACTGAGACAAATACCATATTTATATTTTTAAAACTGGCAGTTCTAGCAATTTATAACATGGGCCGTAGCAAAACACTGAGGAATAAGTTTCAAGAATTTTAGTATCTTAACTTTGCTTTCCCAAAACATCCTTGAAAATGTTTGGGAAAACTTAGTTAACTTTGAACTTGTAAACGACTGGTAAAATTTTAATACCAGAAATTATATAGTCATCGCTAGGGATGTAACGACACGTAATTATTCAGATACGATACCGATTATTGTTATGAATAATCGGTTATACCTATACCGATATCGAAAGTCTAGTAATAAGTAAAATGTATAGGCTGTCCTAAAATTTACGCACGATTGTATTTTAAATAGAAAACAGTATTTTTAGTTTTTTGTAATTTTTTTATTTATTCATAATGTAAATAGTATAGGGTTATGTGTAGCATAGCACATCGGGCAAATTACCTCCACAGCTTTGCTGGAATCTCCTTCAATGCATGGGTGGTTGTGGGATTGTTGGCATATAGACTTTTGAATTCAAATAAATCCCATAAAAAGAAATCCATTGGTGTCAAATCACATAATCTAGGGTTACAAAAACGAGAGAGTACAAGAGCAGGAAATGTCTTATGCAGGAATTGAATAGTTTCACGGGATGTATGATATGTAGCACAGACTTGTTGAAACCACACATGTTGTTCACATCAATATCATCAAATATAGATTAAAAGGACTGGGTTATATAGCGTGGTATCGAGCACCACTAACAGTAATTGCTTGACCAGCCTCATTTTCGAAGATGTAGGGTCCAATAATGCCTCCAGCCCAAAATCCTCACCAAAGAGTGACACGATATGGATGCATTTGTTTTTCGACAATGAAATGTGTGTTCTCGGAGCTCCAAATGAGGAAATTTTGTCGATTAACGACACCATCAAGGTGATAATAAGCTTCATCGCTTAGGATGATTTTACTCGAAAAATCAGTATTCACTTGTTAATGGTCAATAATTCATTCAACGAATTCTCTTTACTGTGTATGGTCATTAGGCTTCAGTTCTTGTGTCAGTTGAACTTTGTAAGCATGGAGACACAGATCCTTAGGCCGGTTACAGTGTTACACCGACCGTCTGTGCGTACGTCAGTCGTGCTTGTCATTTATATGAAAATTTATAAATCGTTAAGAGTGCTAGACTGACCGTACGAGGACTGTCGGTCGACCGACGCGGTATGGAAACAAATGAACTCGTTCAGTGCCTCACCGATCACGGATATGTACGAAAATAATAAGCAGCAATTAAAACTATTTCTAAACGCGTCGCATATCGTGTATCGACTGTACCAGTCCGGTCAGTTTGTTGGTCAGGAGAGCACTGAATGTTACAAACTGACGGTCGGTGAAGCACTGTAACCGGCTTTAGTGTGTATACGCCGCGCTGTAGAGAGCTTAAAATTTGCAATTTTTATCTACGACGCCAAATTGATGTCCCTGCATTTATGATCAACACTCTCGCGCACTCTCTTCACAGTTGACGAAGTTAAATCAATATTCCGAACATATCTTATACGAACTGTGGCTGCGAAAATTATATTATTTTTTAAATATTCTTCAACAATGAAAACGCGTTGCACTCTTGTGTATCGCTCCATTTTTACTAACCTTAAACTCAAATCTTGCGTAAATTTTGGGACACCCAATCATATTTCGCGCATGGAGGACTCAGATTTGGCATAGTTAAAGTTTACATGAAGAAGGAGTGCGGAAGGCTAAAATATATATACATGTGTGTTAATACATTAAATTAAATTATGCTGCCGCGGCCAGTGCCAGTGAACTTAGTCAAAAAAAAAAAAAACATTAAGTGAAAGTGACAACAAGTGATTTAATATCGTTGTTTAGGTTCATACTGTAAATAACAAACAGACCACAGTCTATGATCAAAAAGTCGCACAGAGTAGACTGAATTAGTTTCGAACTCTTGAATGTTGTGTAACTTCAGTATTCAGACTTCAATTCAATGAGTTACGGTCGAATTTCGACCACCGGGCGACCACTAGTAAATATTGGAAATATTTAACCTCCTACAGATTTTTACTCGGCTGGCGAGCGTAAAGTTTTCTGGGTGAATGTATAAAAAAAATTCAATTTAGGCCCTAAGAAGGCATTTTTAATACACTGCCACAGGTTCGGAAAACATCCCAGTCGTCGAGAAGAACCGGTAAGAAACTTGATCGGGTTTATAAATATCTTACTTTCTTTTTTCAATAGTTTTACAGTATTAAATTATATACAGTTATAATCATTTTTAGTAGATGTACAGAGAGGGAATCACATCCAGACATCACCATCATTCACGTAATCAGCCACCCTACAATACCCCTTTGACAATAAAACCCGCTTAACATGATTCTTGAACTTATTATCCGGCAAATCGGTAATGTGCTTAGGACGTTTAATATAGAACCTAACACAATTACCTAAAACATTTATTTGTTTTACTATTTTTAAAAGATGAAATGACTATTTTATATTTATTTCTAGTATTGCTAGTTAAAAGTTCAAAATTATCTATATTTTTCCCAACATACCTTATATTTTCCAAGATGTATTAGGAAGGTAAAATTAAAATACTAAATTCATGAAACTTACTCCTCAATGATTCGCGTGGTCCCATATCATAAGTTGCTCGAACTGCCCGTTTTTGTAATACAAATATGGTATCTACCTCAGCTGCTTAACCCAAAAGAAAAATGTGGAAGTAAGCGAAATAGACCAGCCTAGCAGTAGCAATATCAGTTAACTGGCGAATCTTACGAACTGCGTATGCAGCGGAGCTTAATTTCCCTGCCTAGGTTTCAATGAATTTCATTATAATTTTGCATACTGTGTGATGCCTAAGAATACAGTATTATCAACCAAGCCTACTAACAATATGTATGTGTTTCTATTATGCACAAAATTGGCTTAAATTCTTTTAAACATATTTATTTAAATAGAATTATTAATAAAAATAACGCCAAATCAAAATGAATAATGTCAACACTAGTACCGCGTCCGGCTTTCTCGTCTGCGACGAAAGGCCAGCACCGACGCGTCGCACATTGGACTGAAATCGGAGCCTCCCTTTCATAGGATTTTAGAAAAATTAAATATGTTATTTCATAGTTTTAAGTATACAGTTTTGTCAAAACAGTCATATCATTGTATAATTTAGCAATTTCTAGCTTTATTTTTAACTTCTACACCATATAATGTGGACTTGTAAATTTCAAATGTATGAAAATGGATTTTCTTTTCGTCATAACTTTTTTGTGTTTTGAGTTGTAAAGCTGAAACTTATACATATCGTTACTGAGGTGGTAACGAACCCTTAGGACCTTTCACCTTGACCCCGGGCGTCCCCGTTCAACAGATATTTGTTGATGAAAATTTCATACTTTGATGACATTGTATTGAAGTGAAATAATCAAATATGTAGGTTTATTTTCGACCTGAATGCTACAGGTATCGATTAATAAAGTTACCCCTGATTTACCCTACCGCTTCGTTTTCATTATCTTACAAATATACGATTCAGAATTAGTTTTAAAAATTCAATATACCTATTTTTCTTTATTAAAAGTTGTAAATTACTTATAAATTTGCACTATAAACTTAAATTAACACCAATTATCATTACCTGCTACTATTCTTGATTGTTTTTGTTCCACATTTATACCAAAATGTCTTGATTTTGCTAATTCAAATTGTGCTCTTTTCAAATTGTTAGATATATCGGTTGATAAATAATCGGCGACCCCGACATATCGAATCGATATCGGTACATACCGGGTCATTACATCTATTAAACTTAACAAGGGCAATAAAAGGTTTTTATGTAAGTGTTTTTTGACCTGCCTAATGTATCTTCCCTAAGCATATTACCGATTTGCCGGATTTTGAACGTATTTAAGAATCGTTTAGGTAAAGCGATTTTATTTTCGATAGGTGGATCATCACGCGACTTATAGTGATTTCAGGAAATGGCATGACCTTTATTCATCCAGTAATAAAATAATCACATAAAAATATTATCGATAAACCTAACCAAGTTTCTTTCCGGCTTTTCTTTATGACTGGGATATTTTCCAAAACCGTGATAATATTTTGACATTCATAAGTACATTCTTAGGAATCGAAATTGACTAAAAATATTTTGAGTTTTAACCATTAATCTAATATCAAAAATCTGAAGGGAAAGTTAATTGCTATGCTAAACTTATACCTAATGTTTTAATTATTGTGAATCTAAATTAACTTATTCTCAACGGTCTTACTATTATTTTGGTATTAGATTAAGTTACGAATGTGATGATAATAAATATAGCATTGAATTTTTCACTATAACTGATTATAGAAAAATGAGATCAATGTACTAGCTGTACAATCCCTGTCCAATATATTGGATGGGAATGAGCAACAAGTGCAGGCGGTGATCGACGCTGGCCTGCTACCCAACATTGTGGAGAAACTTGCCAAGGACGAGCTCGAGTCACAGAGGCACGCTGTGCAGGCCGTCACCAACCTTTGCAAGAAAGGCACCAAGGAACAAGTAGCAGCGCTCATTAACTGTGGTGTAATGCCAAATTTCTGCAACTTACTGAGCTGCAAAAACACGGAATTTATTGACGTAAGTATAATTAATACAATTTTCGTAGTGTAGATGGCTCGGGCACACCGCGTCAGCTCGCGTGCTTAGCCGGGGAGAATGGTACTTATCAATCTGGCTGCAAGTTATTATCGTAGACTCCTCCTACATTATGACAAAACTGTCTTGGCAGAGAAGGCAACCTACCGCAGCAGATATGCAACAGGATAGCAAGGTAGTGCTGATGTTGAAGAAACGATTGATCAATCAATCAGCCATCAAAATGGATTCATGTACTATAGTATAATATTTTACCGAATCACACATTGATTAAAAATACATACTTGCTTTCAGTATTATAAGAGATGCGTTTATTTACCCTCTTTGACTGTTGCATTTTTTTTAATGATAACTTTCAGATCCTAGTAGGCATCGTACAGGCACTAAACCTTCTAGCAATCGGTGATAAAGGCCAGATCCAGATGATCATTGAATCTGGCATTGTTCCCAAACTGATACTTCTGCTGTCTCACAAGGAAGTCAGAGTACAGACCGCTGCTGTAAAGGCTGTCAGTAACATAGTCACTGGTACCGAAGAACACAAACAGGTTGTGTTGGACCATGGTGCGTTGTCACACATACCAGCTCTGTTATCTCATCAGGTCAGTGCTCTAGAAACCTGTTAGAGTTTGCTTTCAGTGAGTTGTCATTAATGATTGATATAAACTATTTGTAAATTAAATAAAAAACGGCACCTAAACAGAGAGCCATTTTTATTGTTACTATTAGTTTGTTTAATTTTCGATTTATAATTTTGGTTTGTCTTATCCTACCAAACCAAAGAATAGTCTCCGACCGTCCACGGGGTTTGTTTCGTAGGGCAAAATTTCCAGAACGAAAGCGTTGGAACCAAAAACGTGTCGTGCTTTCTTTTACAGTAGCTTCCCCGTTCATATCATTGATCCTTCGAGCTGTTTCTGCAGCGCTGATGCCACGGTGGAACTCGTATTCGTAAATATCGCTATTATTTTAAGTTTTCCATTTTGTGAAAAGAACAATATGTCAAAGGTGCGAAAATACATTAATCACTAGATTCGAAACACAAATACACAAGCCTAACTTTGAATTTGTAATTCTTAACCAAACGCCAGATATTTGAGATTAAAGTGTCCAGTTCAACAAAACACCAATTTCATACATAAGGTACCTAATATATTGTGAAAAGCCCATCATAGTGATTTGATATTACGGGTCGCGTTTCGGGACCAGCCGCTGCATATCCAGCATCGATGTGTTTTATCTGTCGGTAGTCCCCACTGTCGTTTGATTGTACTGAGCTTACAGTCAGGTACAGATCTGTCATGTCACGAGAATATTATATTTTATTTATATTTGATTTTGTTCAAGAAAACAACTTATCTGAGAACTACCCCCGTATCAAAACAAGACCGGTCGTATATACCTAAGGTAGTTCTTGAGCAAATCCTTAACCGTTTAAACTAATATAAAAAATAATTGTTAGACTAACTGAATCTTATTCTGAACATCTTAACTTGTCCCCAATGTATTTACTAATAATATAACTATGTATTTTGGAGTGATGATTGTGATGTAAATCATTTGTATTGAATTTTTCACTATGACTGGTTATAGGAAACGGAGATCTGTAAAGAAGCTGTACGGTTTCTGGCCAATATATTATCTGGGAATGAGCAACAAGTGCAGGAGGTGATCGACGCTGGCCTGCTACCCAATATTATGGAGAAACTTGCCAAGAACGAGCTCGAGTCACAGAGGCATGCTGTGCAGGCCGTCACCAACCTTTGCAAGAAAGCCACCAAGGAACAAGTAGCAGCGCTCATCGATTGCGGAATAGTGACAGCTCTCAACAATCTACTCGACTGCAAGAACATGGAAGCCGACGTAAGTATTTATTATAATGATACTTTCTCCGCATTCATAACAGTAACTATTGAAGGTTGTGCTCTCATAGAGATTCACTTGAAATTTTGACTATGGTGTGGTAAACTAAATTTTTGTCGATTATCTGATCGTTTGCCGCAAGTAGACTCATAGTGAGCGTTTTATTAATTCAAAGTAACTCATGTCTTCACTTTTACTTCTCGGACAACATTACAGCCGATCACGATACTACGCTTGACATGTTCCATTAATATAGTTTGTTTACTTTTCTCTGTAGACCAATTGTACACAGTTAGCGATCAAAGTAACTTCCGTTTTAAAATATAATTTCGCTATTTTTTTTGCCTATTTTCGCTACACAACGGATACACCATATCTATTTCCAAGTTTCTAGTTTCCTCGTGCTGATATATTTTCTCGGTGCCGGAAGTCAATAGTTCACATATAAAGATGCGTAGTAGACCTCATTTTCTAATATTAAACACCAGAAGTCGTTACTTTTTAGTATTTCAAACTATAAATCACCAAGTTATTTACAAACATGTCCCCAGTTTAGTATTTTTAAAAATATGTGAAGCCAACGTTCGGTCTCCTCAAACTACAAATGATCTCTATTCAAACAAAGCATTTCAGACATTCCAATATAGATTCAGTCAATGTACAACTTTCAGAAACAAACTATATCAAACTGTTGCATGATATCCATAAACGACATATGTACCATCTTACGTCTTATATTTATTATCATCAGCTGTTTTAACTACTCACTACAATACCCTTCACTGATGACCTCTCTCAATCTGCCAGCCACTGCACCAATAGCCATATATGTGCTCATTATTACAACAACGAATCTATAATATTATGAAGCTGAAGATTTTGTTTGTTTGGTTGAACGCGCTAATCTCAGGAGCTACTGGTTCGAATGGAAAAAAATGTTTA
Source organism: Saturnia japonica (assembly GCA_033032175.1). Taxonomy (NCBI): domain Eukaryota; kingdom Metazoa; phylum Arthropoda; class Insecta; order Lepidoptera; family Saturniidae; genus Saturnia; species Saturnia japonica. The sequence goes on from CM065331.1 coordinate 10,070,527, forward strand.
ATGTTGGATAGCCCATTTATCCAGGAAGGCTATAGACGTATATACTATATAACATCACGCTACGACCAATAGGAGCGGAGCATCAGTGAAAAATGTTGCAAAACCGGATGAAATTTATTCCTTTTGAAAGCTTTCACTGCGTGCGCTGCGTGAATGGTTAAAGTTACGCAACAGTAGTGAGTGACGGAACTGTTTCTCTTAAAAAAAGTCGGCGACAGCTTGTGGCTATCTTTTAAGGTTTACTCAATCTAGCCTTTTTATGGTAATAAAATTTGTTCAAAAATAATGAATTATTAAACAAAATTGCCCTTTACAGTAATTGATTTAAACGTATATCTTAGGAGATCTAACAATTTTAAAATAATTCGGCAGCAAAATAATGATCAAAATACCACGAGCGCATTTTTATCATGCAGAATAATGTGGGAGGCGGTCGGCACCCATAGTCCAGTGCCTACGACCCACTCTCTCTTATATGACGTAGAGGAAGTTGCGCGGGTCAGCTAGTAATAAGATATAATCCTTAAATGCAAGACATACAATTTAATTTTATTTATATAAATAATCGTAGTCTTACTGACGCTTTATACCAATTGAAAAAAAACCTAATACGTAATTTCGACTATATTTTTCAGTGCCCACAAATATTAATTTTTATAAACACTTTGTTATTAGATCCTACAAAATATTGTAATTACGTTCGGCCATATAATACATCGAAGTGTCGGCCGTACCCGGGTGATGAAGGTGATCCTTGAATCTAGCATTGTTCCCAAACTGATGCCTCTGCTCTCTCACGGGGAACTCAAAGTACAGATTGATGCTTTAACGACTCTCGGTAACATAGCCAGTGGTACTGAAGAACACAAACAGGTTTTGTTGGACTGTGGCGTGTTGTCATACATACCGGCTCTGTTGTCTCAGGTGAGTGCTCTAGAAACATATTATGGTTGGCTCTTAAAACATAAAGAGAAACACGAAATATTTATTGATGATGACAAAATTAAGATATAAGATAAAATCTCACTTGAAAATAGGTATGTAAGGGTCATTGGGTCCCTTAATTTGAAATTGAATGGCTGAGGATGGATAAACGACTACATTACTGGAGTGGTAAATGAAAACAGTAAACATTATTTTTACTACCCTGGCTAAATTATTCACACGGTCGGCACGTATTGTTATCTGGTTGCCAAGGACAATCAACTGAACAAAATACTCAAACTTCTTCCCGATCACCTCATAGCTATTCTGGTCTTCATCTTCAATGTAGCCATTGCTTACTGCCACTCTCCAGTTGCCAGCAAAACGGCCACAGTGATAGGTGTTCACAAGCCCGACAAGAAAGCAACACATACGCGTCCACGCCTGCGAAACCACCGATCCCTCCGCAGGGGGCGGGTGGTTAACTTCGCTCCCGCACACCCATCACATCCAGGCTGAACGTGGCAACTCAAACCTAGGTCGGTTTCTGCGACATGGAGCTCTTGAGCCAAGCAGTCACTCGCGCGAAACAATGATACTTCACTTGCAATCACTAGCTCCCTACAGACATCATTACACTGTACCACCACATACCAGCCTATGCTTTATTTCCGTTAAGCTTCGCTAAGTTCAGAATCCTCGTCAAACGGCATCGAGTTTGGCAGGCCAGGTACGTAAACTCCCCTCAGGGTAGATATGCAATTAAGCGTGTACCTAAATTGGCGGATATTACAAAATTACGAACACTGATTAAGGTTTCTTTCCACATGACACAAGTTTTAACAGGACATGGGTATTGTAAACATTATCTTAACCACTATAAAATCATTGATGACAATGCCTGGCCTTGCAATAATACATCTGTGCAAACTTTTGAACATCTATAATTAACATATAAAATTAACATATATAATTAACATATTAAATAACATATGTCAACTGTCTAGTTGTTGCCTATTTTTGTGCTTGTTTAAAATAATTTATAAAACGGTGAAAGTGGTGTTTTACCGACAAATAAATCAAGTTCTTGGTACTTAATCAAATAAACTGTCCGTTTGTCGTTTTTATACCATGTCCCGTAAGTTATTTATTTAAAAATTTTAGTTGGAATGGAAAACTGAATATTCATTTTGAGGGTGACAGCTATCATTACTGCCAAAAACATTACTGTATAATATATGTCTTGTACGATAACGAAGAAAACCACAATAAAATGTCTAAAACAAGATCCAAAAATGTTTCTTACTGTGCGGCTTGTTCATACAATATTACTAACAACGAAATTATGAAATGTATTAAATGTCTCTAATCTATCATTTTGAATGTGTGATTACCGGCAAAAATAAGTACACAGACATTAAACCTGATTATAAAAGTAAGTAGATATGTACAGTTTGCAGTAGCAAGCAACCTAAAACTGGAAATGTGATTACTCCCGACAGATGTTTCTCACAAAACACTCAAGACAATACATCTATTAATCTTGATGAGTATATTTCACCTATTAACTCAGTTCACAAGAAAAGTACTAGTACTTCTGTTTTAACACCACAAATTACATTAGATGATATAAGAAAAATGATTAAATCTGAATTACAATATATTGAAAAGAAAATATTAGACACAGTTACCAACAAAACCAAGGACTTATTTAGTGAAATTAACAACATAAATGAATCTATGGTATTTATCAATAAACAATATGAAGACCTCAAAAATGATATCACATTAAAGATTAGTCTGATGGAGAATATTCAGGACGAAAATATTAAATTAAAGGAAACAGTTAATGACTTACAAAAACGTCTTACTGCTATGGAACAATACAATCGTGCCAATAACGTTGAAATTCACTGTATACCGGAGTTTAAATCAGAAAATCTTGTCAATACAGTTATTCAAATTAGTAGAGCAACTTCTAGCAATATTAAAGAAGAAAACATAAATCGTTGTACTCGTATTGCGAAGATTAATGCTTCTAATACCAGGCCCCGCTCTGTCGTTGTTAATTTTTCTAGCCTTCGTATTCGAGATGCTTTCATGGCTGGTGTTATTAAATTTAATAAATCGAATCCAAAAGACAAACTTAACTCTGGACATATAGGCATTGGAGATGAAAAAAACCTATATACGTAGTTGATCATTTAACACCTAGTATGAAGGCTCTCCATGCTGAGACTAGAATAAAAGCTAAAGTTAATGGTTACAAATTTGTTTGGATAAAAAATGGACGCATATTTCTTCGAAAAACCGATACATCTGAACACATCCTAATCCGTGATAAAGAGACACTTGAAAGATTGTAGAAATCTAATTCTGAATTTTCACGTAATTTTTTGCTTGTTTAAATTTGCATTTTATTTGATTTATAATTATTCACATTCGATGATTTAAAAATATATTACCAGAATGTTAGAGGTCTCCGTAGTAAAACTCATGAAGTTAACCTTAATATCCTAAATAATGACTTTGATATTTATGTTTTTACAGAGACTTGGTTGAATAGTAGCGTTTTTGATTGTGAGATCTTTGATAATAGATACACAATTTACAGACGTGATAGATTGTCCAGCGGATTTCATAATATGAAAGAAGGCGGTGGAGTTTTAATTGCAGTTTCAAACTTATTATGTCCAAGTCGGTTACCTGAATGGGAAAATCATTGCGAAGATTTATGGGTCAAACTACAAGTTACAATAAATGCACGACGTGAACATCTAGTCATATGCGCAGTCTATATTCCACCTCCCGTTAGCCATATAATTCTTGAGTCTTTCCTAACCAATGCAAATAAAGTTTTGGAAAATAATTCTAAAATTATAATTCTTGGTGATTTTAATTTAAGTGAAATTAACTGGTCACATTTAGACAGTAGCCTATGTGTTCATAGCAATAATAGTTTGGCTGTATCCTTAATTGATTTCATTGTAGAGAATGACCTTATTCAATTTAATGACATATTAAATCACAACAATAAAATTTTAGACTTAATACTTTCCAATATACCATCTGTTACTGTCAATCGTTGTAGTTACCCCATAACAAATATTGATACACATCATCCTCCACTGGTTATTACCTTTTATAAATACAAAACTTTTAATCTTCTGCCCAAAAGCACGGCTCGTCCCAACTTCTTTAAAGCTGACTACAACAAAATTAATTCTGAATTATATAATGTTGCATGGACGGAAGTTTTTTCTCATTCTCTCGATGTAAACGACATGGTTGATAACTTCTATAAAATATTGTATGAAATAATTGAAAAACACGCCCCAAAAACTAGCTGTACTAGCAAACGATATCCTATTTGGTTTTCTCGTCGTATTATATCATTATTAAATAAGAAAAATAAATTAAGATTGAAAATCAAAAAGTTTAATAATCCACTCGACAAGTTAAAGTTTGATTTTCTAAGAGCCGAAAGTGACAAACTTATCAGATCCAACTTTAAATTTTATATTGAACAAGTGGAGATGAACTTACCGAAAAATCCAAAATTCTTCTGGACTTATATAAAAAATATGCAAAAAAGAACAGAACAGAACCCAAGCTCTATGAGTCTAGGAGCTGAAACTGCTTTCCTTGGCTCAGATATATGTAATCTATTTTCTAAACATTTCTCGTCTTTATCAAATGCAGATGTTTCCTTATCTTCTTACAATAACTCTTCATCAAACGAAAACCAAACTGCTTCTTCTATCCAATATACTTCTATTTGCAATATTTCTTTTACACATGATGAAGTTTACACGGCTTTAAATAAAGTTAACATACATAAGGGGGCAGGTCCTGACACTCTGTCTTCTATATTTATAAAGAACTGTGCTAAATCACTTAGTTTTCCTTTGACAAAGATTTATAATAAGTCAATTAATACTTGTATATTTCCCTTTACATGGAAAAGAGCCAATGTATTGCCTATTTTTAAAAAGGGTGATTCCTGTTGTATTGTAAATTACAGACCTATCTCCATATTATCCGTACTTGCCAAAGTATTTGAAAAGTTAGTATATCCCCATATAAGTAGACATATCAGACCATACATTACTCCTCACCAACATGGTTTTCTGACTGGTAGATCTACTAATACTAATCTTACGAACTATATAGCATATTTAGCAGACTCTGTGGATTCGGCGGTACAGGTAGATGCTATCTATACTGATTTCTCGAAAGCCTTTGATACAGTTAATCATAGTATCCTAATAAAAAAAAAGTCAAGTTATGGTATTGGTGGAATATTATTACAATGGCTTTCTTCTTACTTAAAAAACCGCCAATCAGTCGTTATTGTCGAGGGATACCAATCTGAACCATTTAAAATACTATCTGGTGTCCCACAAGGGTCAATATTTGGACCTCTTTTGTTCAATATATATATCAATGATGTGTCTCAATGTTTTGTTAATTCTTCTTGTTTTATGTTTGCGGATGACCTTAAGATTGCACGTAGAATTCATAACATAAATGATGTTAACAAATTGCAATCTGATTTAAATAGACTACTTGTATGGTGTGAGGTTAACTTTATGTCTTTGAACATAAATAAATGTAATCATATAAAGTTAAGCAGAAAGAGAGAACTAATCCCGTCAACGTATTACATTAATAAAGTTCCAATACAAGAGATTACTTGGATTAGAGACCTTGGAGTCTTCTTTGATACTCACCTAAAGTTTGACTTCCACATAAATAACATTTGTATATCTGCACGCAAAATGTTAGGGTTTGTGTTCAGAAATAGTAAGCTTTTCAACAACCCATATATTAAAAAACTTTTGTACTGTACATATGTTAGAAGCCAGCTTGAGTATTGTTGTACTGTCTGGTGGCCTCACTATCAAACATATATAAACCGCATTGAAAGTATTCAAAGGCGATTCACTATGGTTTCCTTACCAGACACTAAGAAATTCGCTCCATATTATGACAGATTAAAAGATATTAAACTTATATCTTTAAATAACAGACAGATTTTGCTTAAGATGATTTATTTATATAAACTTTTTAATAACCTCATTGACGATTCAGAACTTTTGGAGAAATGTAACATTAATGTACCTCTTAGGTTACCTAGAAATCCAGTCCCTTTATTTTGTCATAAATGCTTTAGAACCAATCTTGGACACTACTCAATAGTTGGTAGATTATCACGTCAATATAACGAGCTGGTTAAAAAAGATGACACCATTGATATATTCGCCAATTCACCTTCTCAGTTTAAAATAAAAATTTATTCTCTGTTAGCTTCATGATTTTTATTTTATGATTATGTTGAACGAGCTTTTTTTATTGTATTTTTTTTTTAATCCAAAATTTCAATTGTATTTTAACTATATTTATAGTTTAACTTATTTTAATCTTAAATCTTATTTTCATTCTTTAATAATAGTTTTTTTAAGAATTTATTATGGTTCTTTATTATGATATATTAAGTAATAATTTAACAATAATTTTCTAGGTAGATAAATTGAATTCTTATTATAACCATTAATTTATTGATTTCATGCAAGCTGTGATTGGCTATAATTAGTTATTCATTAATCTTATTACTTATTGACTATTATTTATGTATCTTTAATGAATTACTGTTGTCAATCCAAATAAATAAATATAAATAAATATCTGCCCCAAGTTTGATTCTAAGAGATTAGATCATTTGGTGCTCTGCAAAATCCTTCGGGTTTTTCTATTTAATCATTTAGAATTATTAAACAAGGAATCTGATCTCTTGTGATAATCTTGTAAAGCACATTGTTGCCAATATTAAATCGTGCAACATACTTTAATTACTGTGACTATATATATACTCATAATCATCACACCACTCACCTTTGTGCGATATCATACGACGTATTAACGGGAAGAGAGATGGATCGTATCAAATCGCGGCCGCTTCTCTCTCTCTCTCTCCTAATATTTTATTTATACATAAAGTAACAAGGAGAAATAACATTTAATCAAAATTCACAGGTTATTACATACATATTATACGTATGTTTCTTATCTCCTCCTAGAGAGAAGAGACATGTATATATGTATAATTACATTAAATTACGGATAAGGAATTAAGTAGACAGATCGCGATATAGCACACCTGGCAACGGTTCAAGTCGAGGTTCGGCCACTTTGGCACCCTTGAGTAAAGCTCGCTGAATGCCTTCATCGCTCGTCCTCAAGCCCGGTGAAGCTGTAAAAGCCATCTGAGACTTCAGGGTTCTTATGGCTAACAGTATAGGCAGTACAAAAAAGTAACCTTGCCGTGCAAAAACTAACGTAAAAACTTTGACCTCTATTCGAGAATATTATATTTTATTTATTAGATATTTAACTTTGTTCAAAAAGACTAATTTACCTAAGAACTACACCTTATATTCAAAACAAGACCGCCGTGCATTATATTAAGACTCTTTTTGAGCAAATCATTAACCATTAAACTAACATCAAAAATTGCTTCGATAAAGATCAATCAATTTTATGCTTTGATTCTTAACATAAATTAACTTGTCCCCGATGTTTTTACTAATAATGGAATTATTTTGGTGTAAGGTCGAGTGATGAATATGATGACAATGATTATAATATAGTATTGAATTTTTCACTCCGACAATTATAACAATATATAATAATTTATAGGATCAGGAGATCTGTGAACAAGCTTTATGGCTCGTGGGCAATTTAATAAATAAGAATGAGGAACGAGTGCAGGCGGTGATTGAAGCTGGCCTGCTACCCAAGATTGTGGAAAGACTTTCCAAGGGCGAGTTACAGAAACAGAAGCAGGCTGTACGGGTCATCGCAAAACTCAGCAATGGGGGCACTAAGGAACAAATTGCTGTGATCACCGATTGCGGCGTAATGCCAGCTTTAAGCAACCTGCTTAGCTGTAAAGTCACAGAACATATTGACGTAAGTATACTGTTTAGGCTAAAATGCACTTATGTCAATCATATGCACAATGATACATCATCCATCCTTTTCCTTTTATCTGTCTATCCCTATCTACCCTAATCATTCATCGACGTCAGTTCGTGTTTAAAATTACAACGGCGAACACTGAGTGACTGCGCAATTAATTATATATTATAATAAACTTTTATCGCTAAACTTGATTAGTAAGCGTGCATGGTGCGTGCTGAAACAAAGTGACCACAAGAGGAGCCCTCCAAAGTTCGTAAATGCTGTTGTCTGGTGAGTCCTTTTTTCTCCTACATTCCATTATTCCGTGTCATTGTGTATATGTTGTGATCGACCAGGAAAAGTGACCCCGCCCCTACTTAATAATCCGGCTAGTTGGTAAAACAAATCGAACCAGCGCTTACATATACATTATAATGATACTTTCATTCATTCATTAGTTGTTGAACGTTGTGGTTTCATTATTATGGTTGTGGTGTAAGTTCAATGGCACCGGTCTGTTATAAGGGACTTTAAAAATCCCTTTTTAAAAAAAAGAATTATTTCAAGATAGATATATATTAATTATTTAACACTGAATTAAAATTAAGACGGACTGTGAGTGTCACGGACTGGGTCTGAGATGGAACTAAGGATGAGCTACGGGATCGTGAGAGGGCTGGGCGAAGTGCTGACGCTAAATACTGGTGTAGCGACATCTACATAGCGACACACAGCGACATCTATCGAACCACATACGACGCATCCTACATCGCGCTTTAGAAATTAACTCTTCGATTGAGTGTATATACAAGAACCCGACTACAACCGTTGGGCAGCTGCCCGCCAGACATAACACCCGTCTGGTCGGAGGATCCTTCCTTTGCAATAGTTCTTCTACACTGGTGACCCCGAGCATGAACGTCAGCGCAACCTTCTTCGCACAGCTACATCGTGACGTCATCATCAACACTTCCTCAAGCATTCGAGCAGCGAGTCACACAGCCAGCCAGCATCCACGGCTACTTCGGGTATCCTCACCCACAGCCTTCTCAGCGACCTTGGCACAGCACACTGCACTTCGGCCGGTCAGCAAGCAGAGACGCACTTCTCTCCTGGTCGACGCAGCAGCCAGTCACTACGCAGCACTGCAACACTCCGACTCACTGGAGCATTCTTGCAGCATCACCCCGACTCACTGGGGCATTACCCCGAATCACTGGGGCATCACCCCGACTCACTGGGGGCATCACCCCGACTCACTGGGGCATCACCCCGACTCACTGGGGCATCACCGCAGACAGTTCCGACTCACCGTGAACTATGCGGCATCTGGTTCCGACTCACTGGAACATTCCACTGGCCCGGCAAGCATCACAAGATGTATGGACGACTCAACCTGCTATCGACCTCCGGTCTCGGAGGGGAGTGATGTAGCGACATCTACATAGCGACACACAGCGACATCTATCGAACCACATACGACGCATCCTACATCGCGCTTTAGAAATTAACTCTTCGATTGAGTGTATATACAAGAACCGACTACAACCGTTGGGCAGCTGCCCGCCAGACATAACACCCGTCTGGTCGGAGGATCCTCCCTTTGCAATAGTTCTTCTACACTGGGAATGGTCTAAGGAGGATATGGTTTTGTGATACTAGAGAAAGGGTGGCACTTAGGGTACATACTTCGGGTATAACAGGTCGTATTAGGATTCGTAGTATTAATTTATTTTATTTAATATAATAGATATAACAGTTATTATAGATAAGTTTTAGCTTTCTGCACTCATTTAACTTTAATAATAAACTCTAACCATGCCAAATCTCACAGTCTACCGTGCACGCAATACACTTAAAAAGGGGTACAAAGTTTTTGCTTCACATATTAATATAATGATTTTAAGTAATTTAGACTATATTTTGCGATACCTAAGAGTTTTAATTTTTATAATCAATTTTCGTTTAGATCCTAGCAGATATTGTATGGACGGTCAGCCATATAATATATCATAGCGTCGATGGGATCATGGAGATAATTGAATCTGGAGTTGTCCCTAAACTGATACCTCTGCTCTCTCACAAGAAAGTTATAATACAGACTAATGCTTTAAAAGCTATCGTTAACATAGCCAGTGGTACTAAAGAACACAAACAGGTTGTGTTGGACTGCGGCGCTTTGTCTCACATCCCAGCTCTGTTGTCTCATCAGGTGAGTGCTCTAGAAACATATTATACCTTGCTCTCAGCAAATTGTCACATTAATTTACATGTGTGTCATCCGTTAAAGTTGCCTGGTTTTTATTAGTATTTATATATTTATTTATAGAATTTATCATTATTATTAATATTCTTTATTGCACAAAAAAAGTACAATTGGAGGACTTAACGCTAAAAAGCATTCTCTACCAGTCTTCCAGAGGAGCAAGAGAAGGGTATATGCAAGGTGTGCATAATATTTAGTAAAGTAAAAAATGAAAACTCTAGCCAATATTCAATTGCTCCAAGTAAAACCTAAGTAGGAAGGAATCTCGAGAGTTGGCTTGTTGGATGTTGATAGGAAGCGAATTCCACAGTCGTTCTGCTGTTACGGCAAAGGATTAGTTGCGGAAATTAGTACGATGACTTGGCATACTGAGAATTAAAGAATCAGAAGATCTTAGCTGTCTATTATGCGTATCCGCGAGAGACTAAAATAGTGTTTTTTTAAATATTTAGGAGATTTGGGATTATTAAGTACAGAGAAAAGAAGACAAAGTGTTCTAACATTCCTACGTCGCCGAATAGGTGGCCATTGCAACCTGGCTCGGTATTCAGATACATGATTAAACCTCCGAAGACGGAAGATGAAACGGATAAAGCTATTGAGGTAACGATCAAGTTTATTTAAGAAATCTTCTGAGAAGTCCAATTAAGCAACGTCTGCATAATCCAGAAGAGGGAAGAGGCAGATTATTATATTTCAATGTGTATTCTGCTTAAAAAATACAGTACAACCGGGAGATAAATAAGAAATTTCCTTATTTTGAATTGTATAATTTAGAAAGAATTAATAAATCTTCGAAGAATTATTCAATATCAAACAATGACGCATTCAAAATATCCATTTCTTTTTGTGCGAGACTATTTTACATCCATCTCTTGGCGGCAGAGCCGCTTTGATGAGGAAGATCCTCCAGCGATTGCCGACGAGATTACAACAGCAATGCAAAATCATATTCCGTCTTCCGATATCTTCTGCAGAGGACACTCTTGGTACAATCGCGAATGCGCTGATGCTGTAAGTAAGAATTAAGCCGAGTATCGTAATTGAGCTAGGGTCCGCGCAAACAAGGATCTTAATATCAACCCCCTTAAAGCAGCTTACAATTTTGCCACCAAAGCCTGTTGTAGGATGGCCTACATTAGAGTGGATGCCCTGAGCATCCACGAATAGGCTATGATCGTAGGCCAACCGGCTAACAGTCGAGTCAACTGGAGTCTGGCCAAAGCCGTGTAAGCAAATTTTTTTCGTCCAGCGTTTCCCTTGCTGAGGTACTCTGACGGATCACTGGGTCATGAGCCGCAAGAGAATGCGACATTACTGGCTAATAATCTCTTTGCGGCTTATTCCCGGTTCGATGATAACAATGCATAACCGCTCATGGTCCAGCCTATAGTAAGTCCAGTGGTCCGGACCACCGTCCGTAGGTGACCACCCAGCGGTGGTACTTAAAAAGATGTGCAGCTGAGTTGTCTCCAGTATTAATGCGCCTTTACCACATGTCCTACCTCTCTGGTGTTGTGCCTCATGTTTGAAGGGAGGCTAATGTTGAACCGGTTCCGCAGAGAGAGATCGATCAGAAACTTTCAATTACCGTCTAATTGACGTAACTTTATTGTTGCGTAAGCTTATGGAGTGGATCATCACCACCTAGCTTGTCCGTTAACTAGAGGATCATTCTCCGATTCATTTTCGTCATTATGGTTTCCGCCAGAATGGATCAACAGGTGATCGTCTGGCGTATGTACTGCACGGCTGCCGCTAGGGGGAGGCAACTGATAAGCATGGCGAGGCTCTGGCGATCAGGGTCTGGCACCTTGGACTTCTCTCCAAACTATTCATGGGTGCTATTATATCAAGCCTTCATGCAGTCAGGAAGAAACAGAAAGAGACGGGAGGAACTTGTCATTCAGTTAACCAATCCTTGCACTGCGTGTCTACATCTCCGTTTTCTCCCCTCCCCACTAATCAGAATGCCTCGCTAGCAATGCGTGACCGCCTCGATATCCTAGGTGTGGAAGTTCGCAGCGACCTTTACCACCACGAAGTTCACCGTATTCTATGAAAGCTGTTTTGTTGACACATGCAATACTTTAGGCAAACGACTGCACATAATAGTATAAAGGAGCATGCTCCACATTATATCTAAAGGAGAATACACATACACTTCAACCTTATAAAACAGTTAAAAATGTAAAAGAGTTGTTTGGAATATATGTTTATTTGTGTGTGTGTATATATTTTGGCATGTGCATAGATATTGGCTAATAATTACATACTTCATTTTATTAAATTTTACATGTAAACCTTTACGGGCACCTGAGGTGTTTGTGCAAAATGTTTTCTTAATCGTATGCCGGCTTCCAAGATACAGGCTTTGCCTAGTTTGTAAGTCACTGTGTAAATGTTTGTAAATCTTGGGTATAATAAATAAATTTTAAATTTGAATTATAGATACGTCGGGTCATACACTTTTGTGCATTCACAAAATCACAATCACAAATAAATAAAATTAAAGTGTCTGTTTGTAATGTCAAAATAACAGCTTTTTACTAAATGCATATGAAAGTATATACTGTACTTATAACAAATAAAAAAAAAACAATTTTTACAATTTTTGTCTATCTGTCTGTTTTTTCCCCCGGTTAATCTCAGAAACGGTTGGACCAATTTTGACGGGACTTTCACTGCAGATAGCTGATGTTATAAGGAGTAACCTACGCTAACACACTAATAATAAGAAATATATTTTATACTGCTGAACGAACAAATAAACGGGAATATTCGCCACTACTGAGTGATTGAAAATTTTAATTATATCAAACAGTTTTTACTTAATATTTTGTATTTATTCTTTCCGTGGGTTGATACGGCTGCCATCATGCATATTGTGAACAGCTCGTCATAATCCTTTGTTTATGCGCGTCCCTTCGACATCAGCCGGTGCAAATCCAGTTTCTATTTACACGGGACGGCATGACAGCTGTGACTGTTGTAGGATCGTACTGTGCTTACTATCAGATACAGTTCAGACAAATTGCACCGCTACGCTACTATGAAAAGATTGTGGCGACATCTACATAGCGACACATAGCGACATCTATCGAGCCACATAAGACGCATCCTACTATCCTACATTGCGCTATAGAAATTAACTCAATCGTTGAGTATATATACAAGAACCCGACTACAACCGTTGGGCAGCTGCCCGCCAGACATAACACCCGTCTGGTCGGAGGATCCTCCCTTTGCAATAGTTCTTCTACAAGATAAACTTCACGTAAGAATTATCGCCTCTATTCGAGAATATATTTTAAATAGTTGATTTTTTTCAAAAATACTAATTTAACTGATTACTGCTTCCTATATTCAAAATAGAACCGCCGTATATAGTATTAAGACAATTCTTGGGCAAATCATTACCCATTAAACTAATATCAAAAATTGCATCGCTAAAGGTCAATCTTGTGTTTTGTAATAATTGAATTATTTTGGTGCAAGGTCGGCTCGAATGATGATTGTGAATTAATATAGAATTTTCCACTGCTACTGATTCCAGAAAAATGAGATCTGTATACAAGCTTTACGGTTCCTGGGCAATATATTGGTTGGTAATGAAAAGCACGTGCAGGCGGTGATCGATGCTGGCTTGTTACCAATGATCGTGAAGCAAGTAGCCAAGCCCACGTTACAGACACAGAGGCTGGCTGCGTGGGCCCTCGCCAACCTCAGCAGTGCGGGCAACAAGGAACAAGTTGCTGCGCTCATCGACTGCGATGTAATACCGGATTTATGCAGACTGCTCAACTATGACACGAAAGTCTTTAATGTAAGTATTGTTTACCTTCACAAGCAGAATAGTAATTGTTGAAGGATGTAAACTCTCATCCATCCGCATCCGGCCTTTGGGGGATGCTTGGATTATATATATACCGTATTTAGAGTCATGGTGGGCGTTTTATAAAAAAATAAGATTTTTTTGTCGTCGCACTGTTGTGAATATTTACGTTCTTATTGTAGAGGACTTTCTAAATAAGAGAACGTACGTGACCTTACCAATTAGAGGTACCCTTGCTGTGCGCTGGTTGTATCGAGCTTGCACAATATGCCTTGCAAGCATCATATACTAAACTGATTTGGATATCGTCTGATATTCAGTGAAAGTGTTGCTAAATGTAGAGCAAAATTTTCTTATAAATACAATTAATAAAATTGAAGTGTCTGTTTGTATTGTCAAAATTACTTTTTTTTACCAAATGTATTTGAAAGTATATATATTATACCTATAACAAAATCTTTTTTTAATGTTTTTGCCTGTCCTTCCGTCTGTCTGTTTGTTCCGGATAGTCTCTGATACGGTCGGACTGCTTTTGACGGGACTTTCACTGGTAGATAACTGATGATATAAGGATTAACTTAGACTACTTTTAGTTTAGAAAACTGATTAGGGTTTCGCACAAAAAAAGCCGAATCAATTCGGCCGCTTAAATGGCTTACGCCGAGTGAAGCATAAGCTGAGCTGGGTCATGTTTACATAATACCTAATCGGGTTATAAATTCTGTCACAAACACTTTATTAAATATATTATACGACTTTTGATGTTTGTGTAAAATATATAATATTTATAAATAAATGTAGTTATAAAAGTTATTCGAAATGTTCTCCCTGACTTTGTATACAGACCCTCAGGCTCCGAGGCCAGATTTCGATCGCAGCACGCACAATGTTCACGCTTATATCCGCCATTGCTTTCATCATGAATGCTTTGAGTGACTAAATTCTCGTGAGGTTTAGTGTAGGCCCTCACTTCCAAGTGCTATCGTATTTTATAATCTAACGAGTTTAAGTTTGCACTGGAGGAGGCCATTCTTGGTGCCTGATTGCGTCAGTTTTGCGTACTTGTTGTTTTCGAACATTGTTTAATAAAAGAGGTTTCACGAAGATTGTAAGGAGGGTATTTTGATGCAAAACAACACACCTTTTTTATAGAAAAATACATCAGTTAAGCTTAAATATGAGACTTCAAGCCGAATAAAGAATGGTAAATGATTATTGCCCATGCTGGATTGTCCAGATACTCCAGCTCGTTCCTTCGATGTTGTGTGCATACATTTTATTATTTTGATTGGTTTAACTTTCTTCAACATAAAAAATTCTTTTCGTTATTTTCCCCCGTGTAATCACCCTAACAAAGTCCGGGATCTCTCGACGCTTTTTTACAAAATGCCCTGTTTTTCGTCGAATTGTTACATTGTAATCATTTTGTAGATTATATTGTTTTTTTTCTTTCGTTAAATTTATTTTAATGTCGCTGTTATTAATTAATTTAACAGTTTGGCCTAATTCGTTTGTTTAAATTCTACGATAGATGTCGTATTTTAGCGTTTTTTCGCTATGAATTTTTTTATAAAATGCGAATACTGGTATAATATAATGAGCTATTATTCACAGGATATTAACGGTTAAAAGATGTTTATGCAGGTTATATGTATTTGTTTTTTTTTATTATGTCACATACACAAACCACAGTCACTCGAACTCGGCTGGCGTTGGTTTCCGATTTAGAGGGCCCACTGAAAAGATTTGTTCAGGTATACAATATCTGTCTATTTTTATTTGTACAAAATCATACCAATATTATGATATACAATGGAGTCATAACCGCTACACGGACTGCCGTCGACAATATTCTATAATCATCCAATCAGAAATGAGAGCGCTCGCTCATGGTGCACGCGGGTCTAGGAATGAAATCGCGCGGTGCGGGAGGCGAGCTCGGCTCGATGCGGCTCATGTTATCACGTAACAGGTCGCCATATAAGATAATGCGCGTTTCATCAGTCTGCAAGCCGGCCGCGCGATACAAGTGACACTATACGTGCAACACTTAGCTACCCACATACAACATTACACACGTACACACTACACACGTGCACACTACACAGGTACATAGGTTCTGTAAGGGACCTTTTTTTTTCTTTTTTTGCGCTAGTTAGTCTCGTGCGCTAGTTAGTGTAGATAAACCATTCCGATCACTAAATACACATACGCATGTTTCCCTCCTTCCTCCCAGGAGGAGGGGAACATGCATACGAGTATATGTTTATTAGCTCGAATTTGTAGGAGTAGGAAATTAGCTAGATCGTGACCTATTCGCATACGTGACGACCGCCCGAGCCGAGGTTCGGCCACTCTGGCACCCTCGTGAGAGTCGTCAAAAACTTTCGCGGCTGAGTGCCCTAAGCGCTCGCCCCCAAGTTCGGTGTAGCTGTAAAAGCCGCAGCAGCTCTGTTTTTGAATATGGCCCCTAAGGCTAACAGTGTAGTTCGAAAAAAAAAAAAAAAACCGTCTTCAGTTTGCGGCGACGGCGCTTGGGAGGAGCAATACTACAGTTTTATTGTCTTTAAATTGTTTAGGCAAAGGTACATAATACATTCTGCCAGCATCCTGAAGGATTGCAACACCTTAAATAGAGTAAGATCCCAGAGCGATAAGACACAACTTATTTTCTAAAGCATAGAACTTTCGGTTCTTAGTAGTCTCTCGTGTACTTTTTAATACCTGTACGTTTGTGGAGTTGGTTCGGTAACACCTGCACAGGTACCAGGTGAGAAAGGTAACTAAAAATCAGAGTTACTTAACTTAAATTTTAATGACTGATTTTTACCTCCAACTCCACAAACGTACAGGTATTAAAAAGTACACGAGAGACTACTAAGAACCGAAAGTTCTATGCTTTAGAAAATAAGTTGTGTCTTATTGCTCTGGGATCTTGGACTAAAAGTTTTATATTGGACTATGCACTTATACCCCCTGAATAATATTAATTTATATTTAAAATTATTTTACTTGGATAATTAAGTAAAATTATACTCATACATTACCTTGCGACTCGGATTGAAATTAAATTTTGCGATTGAACTATTGTTTTTTATTTTCGGATTGCTTTGCATTTGGGTAAAATATCTGTTAGAAAGTGAACAATATTTTTTCAGTATTCCATTTCTCCAATAAAGAGTGAGAAAGACTTGCTGTTGAATGAGATACTAAGAAAAAATTACGCGTCCCAACAACCAGTAGGGAACGACGTATTAGACTGAAATAAATTGCTAAAGTTATATAAAAAAATAGATTAGATCACTTAAATTCATAATGTCAATTTGAAATTATTCTTGACCAATTTTAATAGCATAACACCTTTACATTCAAAATTTTATTTTACATCTATTAGTGCAGGTGAAATAATAAAAATTTGAAACAATTAAACTTGAAACATATTGAAGACATTTGGGGAATGTCGGTAACGGTAGTTCAGTCTTTAATTGATAATATTTCACCATATCTGGATCATATACAGGTTGGTCCAGAAAGATTTGCGAATTAAAAAAAATTAATAATAATTAAATGCGATAAATACACATACACATCTTCATTTCAATTAATATAGACATCTGCGAAATGTATTTCTTAAAAATTACATCATTCAGGTGTGCACCATACCGCTCCGCTGCAAACATTCCTCGAATCTGTACCTCAAATTGGTAAAAACTCGCTGACACATTGCGCGAGGAATAGCTGCCATTTCTTCTAGGATATTTATCTTCAACTGGTTAATCCTGGCTGGGTTATTGGAGTAGACTCTACTTTTCAGGTATCCCCACATGAAAAAGTCAGATGGCATTAGATCCGTATTTCTAGGCTGCCATGCAATGTCACCTCGGCGCGATATCAGTTTCCCAGCAAACATCTCGTTTACGGCCGCCAACGAAGCATTAGATGTATGGCATGTCGCACCATCTTGTTGAAACCACATCGTACGATTATAGGCTTCAAATTATTGCAGTTGTGGAAAGAAAAAATCCCTTAACATGGCTATGTATCGGTCGGAATTTACAGTGACAGATTGCCTTTGTTGATTTTCAAAGAAATTGGGTCCGATAATTCTGTCTGCTGATATGGCTGCCCAAATCGTTACATTCATGTTTTGCACGTGGGTTTTCTGCAGCCCAGTAACGGCAATTCTGTTTATTGACATGCCCATTTAAGTGAACATGGGCTTCGTCGGAGAACAAAATATTGTTGAAACTCTGAAAGCATTCCAACATTGTTTCAACAAAAGCTCGCCGTAAAATTGGGTCATTTGGCAGTAATTCCTGGACAAGATGAATTTTATACGGGTGCAAATTCAAATTTCAAATTCAACAAAATGCGACGCAAAGATGTTCTGGACACCACAAGTTCAGCTGATCGCTTGCGAGTCAGTAGACCAGGATTACGTTGAACTGAAGCTCTAACTTGTTCAATTATGTCTTCCGTTCTTGTTGACCTTGGGGGTCCCGCAGGCTTCTGTTTGAGAGTCGAACCAGTAGCTTCGAATTTACTGACCCACAATCGAATCACACTTTCCTTCGGACACTGATTTACGTCATGTAATCCAAACTCTCGCCGAAATAAACGTAGAACAATAGCGCACCCGAAGTATGTACCCTAAAGTGCCAACCTTTCTCTAGTACCACAAAACCATATCCTCCTTAGACCATTCCCAGTATTTGGTGTCAGCACTTTGCCCAGCCCTCTCACGATCCCGTAGCTCATCCTCAGTTCCATCTCAGACCCAGTCCGTGACACTCATAGTCCGTTTTAATTATAATATTAATTTTAATTCAGTGTTAAATAATTAATATATATATCTATCCTAAAATAATTCTTTTTTTTTAACAGGGATTTTTAAAGTTCCTTATAACAGTACGAATCGCCATTTTTATAATAATGTTTAACGCAGAATGCACGCTGCGCTCCGGTGAAGCGATCCATCGCGACTAAATTTCCGAGAACCGAGCTTCTCATCCCCACCACCCGCGCAGCCCCTGCTATAATGTTCAAACGCAAGAGTGTTTTTAAAATCGTACACTTTTCTGGCCCATCCTGTATTTAATGAGTGCATTGCTAAAAGAACTTTCCCCGATATGATGAAAATATGTAAAATAGTTGAATTGTTTAAATCGGGCTTTAGAAGTAATATTGGAAATTATAGACCAATTTCTGTATTTCCTTCGATTAGTAAAATTTTTGAGAAAATACCTTAATAATCATAAAATATTGGATGTTCGGCAATTTGATTTCACGGAATCAAAATCTACTACTGATGCTTGTGCAACAATATTAAGTCACATATTTGGGGCACGGGATGCAATCGGTGTATTCTGTGATCTTTCAAAAGCTTTCGACTGCGTTGATCACACTACGCGCATACTTAAGCTGAAACATTGTGGTGTGTGTGGGACCTTCCCTGGACTTTCTAGTATCTTATTTAACAGATCGCTGTCTAAAAGTAAGTGTTAATGGTGCAACCTCTTCGGGATCTTTGGCTAGAATCGGCGTCCCAGTGCAGACATTGTTCATTTTAGAGACGATACTTCACTTATAATTCAAGTGAAAAGAAAAGATTCAGATGTTATACATGTAGATAACAATTTAGTTAAAATATCAGAATGGTTTGCTCTAAATAATCTATAGTTAATAGCAAATACAACAAAATGTGTCGGATTTGCCTTACCCAATGTACAACGTGTTGAAAGTAATATTAAGATAAAAGAGAACATAGTAGGCATGGTTGATAATACTGTATTCTTAGGCATCACAGTAGATGCAAAATTACAATGTGGTCCACACATTTAAACCTTGGCAGGAAAATTAAGCTCCGCTGCATACGCAGTAAGTTTCGCCAATTAACTGATATTGCTACTGCTAGGCTGGTCTTCTTCGCTTAATTCCACAATTTAATGTCCTACGGTATTTTACTGTTGGGTTCAGCAGCTGAGGTAGATACTACATATATTTGTATTCAAAAATGAGTACTTCGAGCTATTTATGATATGTGACCGCGCGAATCATTGAGGAATATGTTTCAAGAATTTTGTATTTTAACTTTTCCTGCCCAATATATTTTGAAAAATATAATGTATGTTCGGAAAAATGTAATTATATTGAACTTGTAACTGACAGGCACAATTTCAATACTATAAATTAATATAAAATAGTCTTTCCATCTTTTAGATATAGTAAAACAAATAAAAGGTTTTTAGGTAACTGTGCTTAGGGTCTTTAACAAACTTCCTAAGCACGTTACCGGTTTGCCGGTTAATAAGTTCAAGAATCATGTTAAGCAAGTTTTATTGTCGAAAGGGTATTTTATAGGGTGGCTGATTACGTGAATGATGGTGATGTCTGGATGTGATTCCCTTTCTGTACATCTACTAAAAATGATAATAACTGCATTTTATTGAATACTGTAAAAACTAATTAAACAAATAAAATAAGATATTTATAAAGCCTATTTAGTTTCTCGCGGGTTCTTCTCGATGACTGGGATGTTTTCTGAACCGGTGGTAGTGTATTTATTATTCATAAGAGCCTTCTTAGGGCCTAAATTGAATAAAAATATTTTTATTTTTATTTGATTTGATTACAGCGTAGATACATAGTGTAGTAGTGAAGAGCGTGAGGCTTGGCTGACTGCTAACAGTGAGTGTCATGCAGTGTTTCGAGAGACCAGAGATATTTATAAAGCACGAAACATGGTTTAATCGCTGATGTTGAATTTCACTACCTTTACACGCTTTTTATCCCTGTTTTTATCACACGAGTAAAGCGTAGTCATAGCTAGTATTATCATATAGTAGAAATAATCGAAATAGTATGCTACATTGTTTCATATTAGTGTAACACTTCGGAGACAAGATTTCATAAATATGGCTTATTGCAGAATGTGTTGGAGTTTTTGTACAAGATGCTGGAGAAGGCCGGAGAGAACGCTGAACAACTGGCTGACAGCATAGCGGAGTGTGGTGGACTCGACAAGATCAAAGAGCTACAGATCCACGAAAATGTAAACATACGTAATAAGGCGAACATGATTGTTGAGCAGTGCTGTGCCGGAGACGTGAGTCTTATTCTAATAATACTTATTAATCTAACGCTTTTTGTACGCTCTATAAATACTTCCGTCTAGGAGAAAACAGATCTAGCTTTTAGCTATTATAAAGTAAGTGTATACGCGTTAGATACTTATAAATATTTATCATGAGTTTTATTTTGATATACATCTATACTGTTACGACCTGTTACAACCCGATTGGGAAGAGAGAGAATCCTGTTCCAGAAATATCTCGAAACAACTTTATAAAATAAAAAAAAATAAAAAAGCCTGTATTTCCTTATCCTTAACCTAATTCCCATTTCAAATATTGGTATTTAATTTGTTAGTATTTAGTTATTTATGGTTTGCTTAATCTCTAAATGTTAGTAAGAGTTTTAACTATTGGATATAGATCTCTCCTCGGGTGAAGGCCTCCTCCAGTCCTTTCCACTCATCTCTGTCTTTGCCGATAGTTTGCCAGTCTTTTTCTATTAATTCGGTTATATCGTCAGCCCATCGTCTTTTCGGTCTCCCGACCCTTCTTTTGCCGATAGGCCCTTTCCACTTTGTAGTATTGATTATCCACCTATGTGTATCTCGATACGTGACCTGCCCACTGCCATTTCAGTTTTAGAGCTTGTGTGATGGCATCAATTATCTTTGTTTTCTCTCTTATCTCTGTGCTCCTGACTTTTTGCATTTTTCTTATGTTTAGGATACTTCTCTCTATAGCTCTTTGTGTTGTTGTGATCCTTTGTTTTGCTTTTGCCGTGTATATCCCGGTTTGGCAGCCATACAATAGACAAGGTAGTATACAGGTGTCTAATATTGTTTTCTTAAGGTTTATCGAGTAGTCTCCTTTTAGAATTTCTTTGAGTGACCAAAATTTCTTCCAGGCTATGTTTGATCTTCTTTCAATTTCGTCTTTATTGTGCGTTTTCAGAAATGATATTTGTTTGCCTAGGTAGATGTAGCTGTGGACATATTCTATAGATTTTTATTTTACATTGATGGGCCGTTCTTTGCTGTTTGTCATGATTTTGGTTTTAGTAGCATTCATCTCTAATCCTACTTTTGAGCTTGCTTGAGCAAGAGAGCAGAGCATACCTTGTAATTCTTTTGCTGTTTCAGACAGTATAACTATGTCGTCCGCGAAACTGAGGTGGCTTAGATAGCTGTTGTTTATTTTGATGCCTCTAGTTTTCCAGTCTGTGTTTCGAAATACATCTTCTAAAACCGCAATAAACAATTTGGGTGACAGGGGTCCCCCTGTCTGACTCCTCTTTCGATATTAATTGCATCTCCTCTAGATTCTAGCATAACATTACTTATACTGTTGTTGTATATGTATTTTATAATATTTATATATTTCGGATTTACGTTTAAATTTTGTAGTGATTTCCATATAGAGTTGTAGCATATGCTGTCAAATGCTTTACTATAGTCGATAAAACCTAGATAGAGTGGCTTATTACGCTCTTCGTATTTTTCTACAACTTATTCCAGTGCCTGTGCACTAAACCCAGAGCGAAAGCCAGCTTGTTCTATTGGTTGTACATTTTCAATCTCTTGTGTTATACGTTTAAGAATTATAGATGAAAAGATTTTGTATATATTTGCCAATAAACTAATTGGTCTATAGTTCTTGATATCGAGAGGGTTTCCTTTTTTATGTAGTAGTATGATGTCTGACATGCACCATTGAATTGGTACGATTTCATCTTCTAGTATGAGATTGAATAATTCTGTGAGAGGTCTAAGTAAAACTGGTGCATCTATTTTCAAAGCTTCGTTGGTTATACCATCGGGACCAGGACATTTATCTGGTTTTAGTTATTTCAGCTGGGCGTATATATCTTTTTCTTCTATAGGTCTAATTGTTTCCCTGTTATAATAATAGTGTGATTCGTTGGCTTCCTCGGTGGGTTTATCGTTGTTTTTGTATAGTTCTTGGTAGAAAGTAGTTGCCTGCTGTATGATTTCTCGTCTTGTTTTAGTTTCTTTATGTTGGCCTTCTAATTTTTGTATCCAAGTTTTCCTTAAATTTAATTCTTTAAATGCTTTCTTTGTGCTTCTGAATTTGTTTAGATTTTCTGTTATTATCCTTGGTCTGTGCATACTATAGTCTCTTTTGATCGCTTTGCTAGTTTCCTTATATAGTTTGCTTAGTACTTTCTTTGTATTAGCATCTTTATTCTTCCCCGTATAGTTAGTTAACTGCGTTTGTTGATTTGGGCTACTATTTCTTCGCTAAATATTTTGTGTCCTTTTACTTTTTTGGGAATGTTTTGGCTAGTTAAACTTTTAGTTATAGTTACTTCTAGCGCATCATAGTAAGATTGTACGTTTCTGATATCTACTAGTTTGTTTACGATGTTCGATTTGAGGCCGTCTATGTAGTGTCTTGTTTCCTCTTCAGTTTTTGGGATTTTTGTTGGTGGTTTAAAGCCCTTTCTACTTTTTTTCGATTGGCTCAATAGGACTGTTGTTATAATTAGTCTATGGTCTGTTCCGAACTTTACGTTATTGAGAACTTCAAAATTTTGAACTATTTTTGGGACATTTGTCATGATGTAGTCGATTTCGTTTTTAACACTTTCATCTGGTGACTTCCAAGTCCATCTTCTACTAGGTCTTTTTTTGAAATAAGTGTTGATTATTGCTAGTCTATATTCAAATGCATATTCTATCAGTCGTTCGCCGCTTTCGTTTCTTTGTCCCATACTGTCCCATGATGAGTTTTTCTTCTTTTTTGGGTTGTCCTATTTTTGCATTGAAGTCTCCTAATATTATGATTTTCTCATCGGATAGTGTGTGAGCTTTTTTCAAATCAATGTAGAATTTTTGTATTTCTGTATCGTCTGATCTTTCCGTGGGTGCTTTTGGCTGAATTATTGAAATGTTTAGTATGCCAAATTTCATTTGCAATAACGCTACTCTCTCCGAAATGCCATTAAAATTAGTTATATTATTTTTCCATGTCTTTTTTATTAGGAATCCGACTCCATGCAGTCCCTTTGTTTCTCTTTAATAGCATAAAACATAGTCTGAATACTCTTCTACTTGGCAACCCATTTTTCTTATTTCTGAGAGTCCTAATATGTCGCAATTTATATCTTTCAGTGCATTTTTGAGTTCTAAGTATCGGTGTATTGATGACAGAGACCTGACATTATAAGTTCCAATTTTTATACAATTCTTAGAGTCTTTGTCCAGTTTAGTGGCTTTTTGTTTTTGTGGTTTTCCTGGAGGGTTGTGGTAGTACTCTTCCACGGGGACCAGCCGGCTTGGAAGATCTTTTCTTGTGTATTTTTGTTTTCGATTTCTAAGTAAATTTTCTGAGAGAGGGGTCGCTGGTTGTTATATGTCATTGTTCTTATTGATTGTTTCTTCTTGATTTTTATTATTTTTGTTTACCAAAAAGTTGATTATTCCTGGTTTAGCTACCCCTTCCGAGTAACTGGATGATTTCTGGGGTGTAATTCGTGTTAAATTAGTTTTATTCTTCTTAGTGACTTGGGTATTTCCTGTATTACTGTCCTTAGTAATCAAGTTACCTTGTGGAGATATGGAAAGATTCCTTTTTCTTATATCTGGTGTTGTTTCAGTCCGTGTTATGTTTTTTTTAATATTATTAATTTGTCGTATTTAATGACCGCCTTGTTTCACTTCCTCCCTGCGGAGGTAACGGTGGTTACGCGGGCGTGGGCGCGAACACGTTCTGTTTAGAGAGACGGTTGAGTAGTACGCGATTTGTTTCTCGATTTCGTCATCGGGATCGGTGAAGATGTTACGCGGTCGGCGCTGTAAGCGGGTGGCGTTTGGGACTGGAAAGTAATTCGCGGCGGCTTTGATCAAAGGGTTCGCGTGATTCGATGCGGTGTCAAAGTAAGATTGTGAGAGGTATTTGATGTAAGATTCGATCGAGAGGAGTTTCATATCTCTATGGAGGTCTACCTGTCGAACGAACCAGGGGGCGTTATTGATTTTATGTAAAACTCGAGATTGAAGGACTTGGAATTTGTGTATGTTCAACTTTGACATGTGTGCGAATGGGGCACAGCTATATGTCATAATCGGAAGGATACACATTTTGTAGAGAGTAAGCTTATGTCTCAGGGACATTTTGCTTATGATCAGGGGCTGTAATCGACTTATGACCATTGCGGCTGTTTTACAGACGGCACGGACATAGAGTCGAAGGTAAGTTTTCTATCGAGGGTCACAGTGAGATATTTATTCTTGGTGGCCCAGGGGATATTGTCTTTGAAGAGTTTGAGAGTTTTTACACTCTCAGGGAGCTCTTCTTGACCAGGATCAAAAATAATCGCGGCGCTCTTTGAGGGGTTGACGGCTATGCGCCATTTCCACAAACCCACCATATTCCCCGGACATTGCTCCAACAGATTACCACTTTTTTCGGAATTTGGACAATTTCTTGCAAGGAAAATAAATTCAAATCTGATGAGGCTGTTCAAACTGCCTTCAAAGATTTTATTGATTCTTGCTCCCACAATTTTTTCAGCAATGGAATCAATGAATTACTTTCAAAATGGCGAAAGTGAATAGATAATAATGGTACATACTTCGATTGATTAAATGTATAATTTCATAATATTTTTATCATTTTACTTTTACCATATAAAACGCTAATTTCATATGTAAGGACCTAATATTTAACACCTAGACACACACAACTGATATATAATAAGCTCATTACACGAAGTCAGTCATGGGCGGGGATCGAACACGCGACCTCGGCTCAATAGTAGCTATTGTCATACATAATAGTAACAAAATATACAAGATAATGTTTAACAAAAAGGAAAACCAATTTCAATGATTTTGAAGAGTTCCCTGGTGTATCTTTGAAGTCAAGGTCCAATGCCAATGAAATTTAAATTGGACCACCGTTGAAGTATCCCCTATTAAACAAAGAAAGAATCAGTCAAATCGGTTAATAAAGAAAGAAGTTATAGCTAAAAATCCATAAAAAATTGATTTGCATCCTTCGAAGTAGTTTCCCTTCGACAGTACAAGAAGCATTAGTTTCAACCGTCTACAGAGAGAGATACACTGATTTAAGACTAAATTATATTATTTAATGCAAAACCTTAACATCGATTACAACATATGCACAATGACACGGAATAATGGAATTCACGGAATGTGGAGAAAAAGGGGATTCACCGAACAACAGCTTTTACGCACTTTGGGAGGCCTCCTTTTGCGTTCACTCCTGTCTCAGCACGCACCATGCACGATAATTATTCAAGTCTTTTCAAATGAAGTTTATTATATTATATAATATATAGCGCAGTCACTATGTGTTCGCCGTTGCATTTTCAAGGGCTAACTGAAGTCGGTGAAAGGTAGCGGGTAGATAGGGATAGACAGATACAAGGAAAGGATAGGTGATGTATCATTGTGCATATGATTGTCATAAGCGCCTTTCAGCCTAAACATAATATTTTTCTATTTTTATACCGTTTACCACATTTCATCTCTAGTTGTATACATGTGTTTATTAACAATCTGTCGCTTAGGCTGATGCGCCGCCTTCTTTTTGTATGTGTGCTATTAGTTTATTTTTGTTGCTGAAAATTTCTTAGTGTGCGTGAGAATATGCATATTTATACTTTTTGTGTTTGTGTCAATGTAGTAAGGAGGTGGTCTTCTATTGTCTGTGGTTGTTGTCAACATCTTATTAAGTTTAGTCCGTGTTAAAAAATAATTGAAAGTAAAATAGTGTCTAGATCTTTACAGATCTAAAGTACGCGGAAAGCGGCCGTGAAAGACTACTCAGTTGAAATAACAAAGTACCATATTTTTGAGGATATAAATAATCTATCAAATTGGTGTTCCACAAACGGCATGCTGTTGAATGGCACTAAATGCTTTCACATTAAGTTCACCAAGAACTTGCAGCCTATACAGTCTCATTACAAGATATGTGACGTTTCTCTGCAGGAGGTTAGTTATATTAGAGATCTAGGTGTCATCTTTGATTCTAAACTAACTTTCCAGCATCAGTATGAAAGCATGGTTGCTAAGGCATCGAGAATGCTAGGATTTATAATGAGATCTTGTAAATTATTCAAAACCAATAACACCAGAATCGTGGTTTATAACGCTTACGTTAGATGTATCTTGGAATATTGTAGTGTGGTCTGGTCACCCTCCTATAAGTCCCACCAATTGCGAATCGAAAGGGTCCAGAGGAGGTTTGTACGACACCTGGCGTTTCTTTGTCATCGTAGTAAATATAAATACAGTTATTGGGACAATCTTACATATTTTAAAATCAATTCATTAGCACTTCGTCGACAGCTTATGGATATGTTGTTCTTGTACAAAATTTTTAATAACAAAATAGATTGTCCACAATTACTGCAGAAATTCAAGATTAGGACACCCAGTAGATATCCCAGATATAAGATACCCATATTCCATACACGACAAGCAAGGACAAATCTCGGATTTAACACCATGGTGTGTAGATTGTCACGCTCTTATAACCTCCTCTGTAGCTCGGCTGATTTGTTTTCAGACTCATTGCAGGTTTTTCATAATAATGTTCTGTAGTTCTTGAGAGCCAAATAAGTTTGAATTAAATTTATGAAATTATTAATTGTCAATTTTTAATTTTAATTTTATTTTATTATAGTGTTTGTTTTGTTTTTATTTTATTGTACTGTGGATTGTTAATTTTATTGTGATTGTAAAGCATGCATTATTATTGTTTATCATTTGTTTTTAATTTGTTTAGGTCATTATTAAAGCATGCGGTGGTGGCCTTCAAAGGCATAATACACTGATAAATGTATCAATTTAAAAAAAAAAATTATAATGTTATTTTTGTGTATTGGCCAATGGCCATCCAATTATGTAAATAAATAAATAAATAAATACGTATAAAACGACATAAACATTGAAAATATGTACATACTGGCAGTTAGCATCAAAAACACCTTAAATAACGTTCAAAGAGCATCAGAAGTGGATTCCACTAACTGCAAGTACAGTACAATTACTACTGCGGCATATTTGAACTTTTTTGCGAATATAAGTGTTAGCAAAAAAACTTTATAGAATTATAACCTCAAAGAAAACAAACATTACGGGAGCAATTAAAGCAAAATTCAATTATAGCGCCATCTATTACTGAGTAGCATAAACACTTTACTACAAAGATAACATACCAAACCACAGATAACTTTTAAAAAAATCCACAGATTATTTATAAAATCTAATGAAATAGCGACACCTAGTGAAAAATATAAATACGAAAAGATGGAAGAACTAAAAAAACGACATGTTACAACTGAAACAACAACAAATAAACCAAAACAAGGATATTATAACAACAAAAGAAGAAATTATAGTTTGAGTGCTACGATCATGGAAAAATTTTGTTTTCTGGAAAACAAATATAATGCTATAGAGGAAAGGATGGAAAATCAAGAACGCAGACTTTATTTCTTAGAGAAACAAGCTCGGCAACGAAATCTTATATTTTTTGCTGTGGAGGAGGTCGAAAATAGCTATACTGACACTGAAAATTTAATCATTCAATTTTTAAAAAACAAACTACACCTAGATATTGAATCTGTTCGAAGAATGGGCAGGAAGGCCACCAAAATACTTCCACTGCTTATCACCTTCACAACACTTGGCAAAAAAATCGAAATATTACGTAATAAGAACAATAAATTACATCAAAGAAGATTACCCTGATTATGTACTAAACAAAAGAAAAGAATTAAAAATTCAACAACAAACTGAACAAGAAAAAGGAAACAAAACCATTATAAGATACGATAAACTGATAATAATCTAAAATAAAATTAATACTTCTAACCCTGCTAACAAAAACGAAATCTATCTATATCACCTCAAAATTCCCGAAATAACAAAACATCCATTACCTCATTTATTACAACAACTAAGAAACCATCAAATGTACTCAACCAGATGGAAAAGACACACAGCACTTCAGACCTAAACAGTAACAAAGACATATAGCAAACCAAGAAGGCCTCTCTCCAATACTCTTTCCCACCACGGCTGGTCCCCGCGGGAAATGTAGGCCCACACTCTCTAACATCTAATGGTATAAACCAACAAACATTTACACAAGAATCAGCCTTTTTTTTTTTAACGTGGAGGAACCCGTCATGGGTACACACTCGCCCGGGGGGACGAGTGGTTATGTGAGACTCCTACTCACTCAAACTCCACGGTGTACCATCCGCCGCCACGATGGGGCGACGCGGGACCTGCAGGTAGCATAATATTGCGTCGCCCCGGCAGCCGGCCCGGCCTAAACAGGAGACAGCTCAGTACACCCTAGCAGTCTCCTCCGTCCGCCGAACCTGTGCAATGGGAAGACGGGCCCCTCGACCGGTCTCCCCTGGTTCGGCTAGGGTGGTAGGAGTTGGCGAATGAATCGCCTCCTCCGACCACCCGGTCTTCTTTGTCGGAGAGGGTCGCTTAGGGGATCTCCCTCACGGACCCTCTCCGCGGCCTCCTTCTGCGAGATGATGTCCTTGCAGAAGGAGACCATCGCATGCCACGACCCCTCACTGTCGAGCATGGCTCTTACCACACTTGGCAGTGAGAGGTCCTCTCCTACCACCGCGGACAGAGCGCGGCGCTGCTCGTCCTACGCAGCACACTCAGAAAGAGTGTCTATCGATGGCTACCTGCAGTGACTTTTTACACTCCCTGTAGGCACCATACATCCGAAACAAGAACCCAGCCTCCAGCAACATAACCTGACAAATCACAATGAAAATAAATAACAAACCAGGAATCCAACTATAAAAATTGCGACTTTGAATACCAGAACTCTGAGAACCGAGAAAAGTCCACTAGAATTAGAAATTGCATTGAAAGATTTAAAATGGTACATAATCGGTATCAGTGAAATGCGTAGGATAGGAGAAGCAATTGAAGAAAGCTCAAAGTACATTTTATACTATAAAGGGGGGATTGCAGGCCAGAGAGGAGTGAGTTTCCTCATAAATGCATCACATAAAAACAATATAGACGAACTTATCGGTGTGTCAGACAGAATCGCAATATTAAATATTAAGTTTACCGGTTATAAGAAAATGTGGTCTATCATCCAGGTATATGCACCAACAGAACAAGCAAAAAAAGAAGAACTAGAGACTTTCTACGACGAACTTTCTGATAGCATTACAAAATTGTCGAATAATCATGTAGTATTTATAGGAGATTTTAACGCGCAAGTTGGCATCAGACAGAAAGGCAAAGAATATACAATAGGAAACTTCGGCTATGGAAAACGGAGTCCTCACGGGCAGATCTTAGTCGACTACATGCTCGAACACAACCTCGTTATCCTAAACACTAAGTTCAAACAGAAACACATCAAAAAATGGACATGGATCTCCCCAGACACAAAATATAAGAACGAAATAGACTACATGATGACCAATCACCCAAAAGCATTTACAAGCACCTAAGTTTTTCAAAACCTTAATGTTAACACCAACCATCGAAAGGTCAATAGCTGTGTAAGACTTTTGCCACCGAAGAATTCAAGAAAAACAACCGGCAACTCCAAAGAAGACCATATAAGCGAAGAAAATCTCAGGAAAACCAATAAAATGCTATCCACCAACAATATACTAAACGACATAGAGAATGATACCCTAAAATCATATGATAATCTAGAACGAAGTCTTAAAGAGGGACTAAGAGTTAAAGCAACCAAAAGCAAAAAATATGTAAGCGAAAACTCTGTCAAACTCATCCAGGAGAGAAGAAAGCTTTTGTCAGACCCTGAAAAGAAAAACAATAACACAGAAATCACTGAAACCAGTAAACCCATAACCAAAAGCTTAAGAACTCACCGAAATCAAAGAAAACTAGCAATACTTGACAGACGCATTACTAAAACGGGCGGTATCAAAAAAGCACTAAAAGAACTGAGAGAAATAGACAAACAGTGGATTCCAAAAATTAATCGCAATGGGAAAAATATTACAGTTAGAAAAGATATCAAAGTACATGCTACCGCCTTCTATACCCAACTGTACTCTAATAGCGGAAATGAGATGCACCAATCTATACAACATACAGCAGACACACCACCTAAAGAAACCTACGAAGGTACAATGCAGGAACCTGAGATACTAACAAGGGAAGTTGAAAGAGCAATACTCAGTCAAAAAATGGATAAAGCCCCCGGACCTGACAAGATCCCAAACGAACTATTGAGAGGTACTGTGGATGAACTAAGTCCTATTCTAACAAAAATATTCAACAAAATTCTCTTCAGCGGGCATATTCCAGAACAATGGACAAAATCCCAAATTATTTTTATATACAAAAAGGGTCCAAAAGAAGACGTTGGAAATTATAGACCTATCAGCTTGATGTCCAACGTTTACAAACAAGTTTTTGCCAAAATCATCTTGGAAAGAATGACTAAAAGTCTAGACGAACAACAGCCAGTAGAACAGGCAGGCTTTCGTAAAAACTACTCCACATTAGATCATATCCATACGATTAAGCAATTACTAGAAAAATGCAAGGAATTCAATAAAAAAAAAAAAATATAGCTTTCATAGATTATAGTAAGGCATTTGATAGTCTCTTTCACGATAAGATATGGAACAGCTTAGAAGAACAAGGCATACCCAGAATATACATAAACACACTACAGAAGATCTATAGCAATAGCAAAGCACGAATACATTTGGAATCACTGGGAAACGAATTCCCTATAGAGGGAGGAGTCCGACAAGGCGACCCGATCTCGCCAAAGATATTTTCCGCTGTACTGGAAAGCATTTTTCGGAAATTGGAATGGGAAAACTATGGCATTTATGTTAACGGAAAACAGCTTAATAATCTTAGATTTGCGGACGACCTAGTGCTTATAGAAGAATCACCTAAAAAACTAGAGCAAATGATCAACGAGTTATCATAGAGTTATAGGTAGATCAACGGTAGTAAAAAATAATTTACTTAGAGCCGTAAGAGAATTTAATAAATCACAAACGTTTAAAAAATATGATAAACTTAACACATCACATCTATCCTTGGAAGGTCCGAAAAAACCAATTTTTATTTCTGAGACACTAACAACTTACACTAGAAGATTGTTTTACCTAGCACGAAAATTTGCAAAAGACAACGATTATGCATACTGTTGGACGTCTCATGGTAAAATATTTTTAAAGAAGATTGAAGGTTCTCCGCAAATACCAATAAATAATAAAACCGATCTCAAAAAAATTACCCAAAAATGACTAGAACTTTACGTCACATTAACATTTATATTAACTTTAATACAAAAAACCTATATTTACCTTTTTCTCTCATAAATGAATATTTTGATATTACATATTTAATATTTAATTATAAACACATGTTAGGTTGCTTTGCTGAGATACAGATATACCTACACAAACATACACATCAACTGCTATTATACATTTACAAGTGAGTTATTTATATACTGTAATGAGGTGACACATATAGAGTCTCCCGAACAACAATATTATGACATTCTATGTATAAAATGGCACATTCAATTTTTTAAACAAAACAATTATCACAGATGTTGATAACACAGGGAAGTACATTGCAATAAAATAAGGGATCCCACATCTTGTAGAGAAACTTTAAATTTAAAAGATAAGAATCACAATTCACTATGTATTATTAGCCAGAATATTCGTAGCATTAATTGTAACATTGATAAATTTCTGTTGTTTGTTACAAACATAGATATAGAAATAGACGTACTAGTTTTGACGGAGTGTTGGACTAGTGAACATTCTATCCCACCCAATGTAAGTAATTTTTTAGTATATTATACAAGGAATAGTATTAATAGAACGGATGGGGTAGTTGTTTATGTACGTCAACATGTTAAAGTAGTGACTACTGAACCGGAAATTTTAGACGGTAATTGTCTTATTTTTAATATAAATAATAATTATACAATAATATGTTCTCATAGGCCACCTTGTTTTCGTAACCCCAAAAGGTATCTTGATTCATTAGATGCTATCCTTAATGACATAAAAACTAAAAATATTATCTTTACAGGAGATATAAAAACTGATGTCCTGCCACATTCCAATAATAGCCTCGTACATGAGTATTTAAATTTAATGTACGGACTACGGCAAGGCATTACTGTCCCCACAAGAATTGATTCTTGCATTGATCATTTTATGGTGAAATGTAATACTAAATGGAAAACAATAGTATTTGATGAACTAACAGACCATTCACCTATTTTATTATATATCAGTAATGCCAAAATTAATAAAAAATCACCACCAAAATATAAAATTGTTTTGAATTCTGATAGTATTAAGGAATATCTTACAAAAGAGACCTGGAAGGAAATTTATGAAACTACAGATGTTAATCTAGGATTTAATAGGTTGATTAATAAATTGCAATATATTTTAAATACGAACTCAAGTACAGTAAAAGTTACAAGACGAAATATACCGCTGAAACCATGGATAACTCCAGGAGTAATTAAATCACTGCGCCGTAGAGATAAGATCCATCTACAAATTTTAATTAATCCGAATGATTCTATGAGATTGTATTATATTTCCTATCGAAATTGGTGTAACAAAATTATTAAGTCATTAAAGAGAGAATACTATAAGTTGCAGTTTAATAAAAATTTGGGTAATATTAAAGGTACATGGAACGTTATAAAAGAAGTTTGTAATTTAGGGAATGACAAGAAAACAAGTACTGAACTCTTAGAAATTGAAAATACCCATGTTAAATCATTAAACATTGTTAACCAATACTTTACCTCAATAGGATGCAAGGTAGCAAATCTTACACTAAGCCAAATTAATACCACTGAGATAGAACTAGCCAAGCACGCTAAAACTATAATTACCCCCGTTAATACAATGTCTGTATTTCCGACTGATCATTTAGAAATTGCAAGCATTATATCAAGTCTGAAATCAAACACGGCTCCAGGGTGGGATAGCATATCAACGAATTTTCTCAAAACTTATAATTTTTTTTTAATACATCCTTTGTTATACCTTTGTAACATGAGTTTCGAGTCTGGTCAATTCCCTAACGTTCTGAAATCCGCTGTCATTACACCTATATTTAAAACAGGTAATAAAACATTTCCATGTAACTATAGGCCTATTTCCCTTTTGCCTTCTCTGTCAAAAATAATTGAAAAACTTGTAAACAAGAGGTTAATGAATTATATAGATAAAATCGATTACATTTCCCCTAACCAATTTGGTTTTCGAGCAAATAAATCGACCGATGACGCTGTTTTAAAAGTAACCACACAGATTTCCTCCCACCTCGATAAAGGTGACAAATGTGTTGGTGTGTTTCTGGATTTACAAAAGGCCTTTGATACTGTTTCAGTGCCCATATTATTGACACGTCTAGAAAATATTGGTATTCGAGGAAATGCACTTCAGTGGTTTGCAGACTACTTGACGAATAGAAATCAACGTGTACGTGTAAATGAGTATATAAGTAATAGTGAGTACTGTACCTACGGAGTCCCACAGGGCAGTACACTTGGGCCTACGTTATTCCTCATTATATCAATGAATTGTGTAAGGTTCTCGATACGAGTGATTCTGAATTAATAATGTTCGCAGATGATACGGTACTCTTATTTCATGGATCTACTTGGAATAACGTTCGTGAATACGCGGAGACTGGGTTATCTAAGGTTTCAACGTGGCTAGATAATAGTCTTTTATCGCTAAATGTGGATAAAACAAAATTTATTTGTTTCAGTATCACAAACAAAACTAGACCCAAGGACAATTATAGCATAAAAATACATTCATATCCCTGTAATCGCATTCAATTAAATTACAGTGTTGTATGTTCATGTGCTAAACTCAGCCGAGCAATAAGTATAAAATATTTGGGAGTTACTATTGATGAAAATTTAAGGTGGGAAGCACATATTAACAAATTATCAGGTCGGATACGGAAGCTTATATATATATTTAAAGAACTACGAGTTGTAGCTGACTATAACATCCTTATCCAAATGTATAAGGCTCTTTGTGAATGTTTATTAAGATATTGTATTTGTTCGTGGGGTGCTGCGTCTAGGTCACTGCTTCTTATTCTACCACCAAAATATGAGTTCTAATTTAATGGGAACAAACCGTAAAAAAAGACTTGATCGCTTTCCTGTCCCACAGATTAAAACTACACTGGCTCGTATGACATCGATATCAAGGCCCATATCTATATAATTCCCTTAACTTCCATAATACGTTTAAGAATCTTAATAATCATCGACTAAGAAATACATTAAAGGAAATTCTATATAAATATGATTATTATGGAATAGAAAATCTATTACAAGCAGTAAAGTAGTAAATATGCCATTACACAAAGATTACTGAGGATTTCTCATGTCAAACAACATACATATTGTGTACATATGCTTGTAAGCAAATTTATTACACACATACACACTCACGCACACACATGCACATACACGCAAACGCACGCACACACACGCACACATATACATAAAAACACACGCCCACACACACACATTTATCGGTAGTTTATCTCATTTGTTATTTTATTTTGTTCTTTTAATTCGTAGTTTGAGAGTAAGAAATCGTGTAATTGTTGTATATTGAGGAAGACACTGTTACCTGAGACACAGGTTATACCTAGTTCAGGTGACAGGGTTCAGCAATACTTGATGTATTACATTGTATAAAATAAATGATTATGATTATGATGATTATGATTATGATTAGTTATCACAGGAGACCTACAGATACGGATTAGTCATGAACGCCTCCAAAAATAAACTTTTAACTAATAGTATAGAACTACAGATATCTACAAAAGGGGTACCATTAGAATACGTTGAAGAATATGTTTACCTAGGCCAAATTATATCTTTTAAAAACCAAACAACAAAAGAAACTAACAGAAGGATAGCAGCTGGGTGGAAGAAGTATTGGGCACTTAGATATATAATGAAAAATAAAGACTTCAGCATATCAATCAAGCGTAAAGTATTTAAAACATGCATACTCCCTTGTCTGACTTATGGCTGCGAGACGTGGGCCCTTACAGCGTCACATAGAGCTAGAATAGCATCTTGCCAACGTGCGATGGAAAGAACCATTCTTGGTATTAGAAGAAGCGATAGAGTAAGAAATATAGATATAAGTGACAGAACTCGAGTAAGAGATATCCTTCAAAGAATAGACCAACTCAAATGGAAGTGGAGTGGCCATATGATGCGTACAAAAGAAAAAAGATGGAGTAAAGAGTTAACAAATCGGTTTCTCAGAGATTCAAAAAGGAGTAAGGGCAGACAGCAGTATAGGTGGGAAGACGAAATAAAAAGAACAGCCGGACCATACTGGAGAAGAGTGACCAGAGATAGAACTCAGTGGAAAGAGTTAGAGGAGGCCTTTGCCAAGAGGCAAATTGAGATGAGAGATATTTTATAAACTTTAAAATTTATATTATACTATACTACATAAGTGATAATATTTAGTTGTTAAGTAATTATGTAACTGATCTCAGTAATAAAGGCTATATTTATTTATTTATTTATTAGTAAGGGGGTGGGGCTTCACTGTACCAGGGAACATGTGAACACGAACAACTATTGATTCATGGCATATCTCCCTTGTTTTACCTCATCTGTGAGTGGTAACCCTTCGGAGACAGAAATTCATAAATTTATTTGTCTGCAGAATGTGCTGGAGAGTTTGTCCAACATGTTGGAGAAGACGGAAGAGAACGTTCGCCAACTGGCTGACGGCATCGCGGAGTGCGACGGACTCGACAAGATCAAACAGCTGCAGAGTCACGACAATGCAGAAATACATGAGAAGGCAGACGATATACTCAAACAATACGAAGACGTAAACGTGAGTGTTCTTCTGTATAGTGATACTTATTATGATATGACTTTTTTATACACATAATAAATATTTTCGGATCTAGGAGAGAAGAGATCTAGTGTAGAACACACTCACACAATTATTTATAATGATTGTTATTCTGTTATACTTTACATAGAGACACCTTTCAGATTTAAAACAGTGTAGGCAAGTTCTCAGGTTCACGAAATAAGCAGAGACGGACGTACAACTACAAAATCCCGCTCACTGACTGATTGTCAAAACCTATAGAGTATACCCCGGGGGAGATCTCTTGCCATATGTTAGGGGTGAATGGGTGATCAAGTATTACTTAAGCAGTAGTATTATAAAAATCTTTAGTATTAATTATTAAAGGTCTTCATCTTAAAGAGGAAAATTGATAAAATATGAAAATGTTTTCAAAACGTTGTTTATAATTTAACTTGATAATATTTACTATTTTTATTTTCTTATTATGGTATACTGACCGAATTTCATTTCATATTTTCTATTACATATATAAATATAAAATCTTCAACAAAAGACTTTAGGTTATTACTTGATTCGAATGGACAATATATAATAATATGCATTATGGATGTTTTGTCATAACTTTCTTGTTTATGAACTATTTGGATGATTCTTTTTTTGTTGGATACGAGATACCTCAAGGGTGTAACCCCACTATAATTTCATTGGCATTGGACCTTCAACTTCGTAGATACACCAGGGAATTCTATAAAATCATTGAAGATGGTTTTCTTTTTTGTTAACAAATTGTCTTGTAATATTTAATAAAAAAAAATTTACTGCTTATCATTTGGTCGAGGGTTAACAATTTTCTTATTTTTGGAAGTTTGCTTACAATACCTGAACGCCCCCTTAAGGAATAAATCCATGTTTTAAATCGATGGCATATATTTCAGGCGCTGCGCGGACGGAGCGATAAACTTATAAACAATAAAAGTGATGAGACGCGTCAGATGCAGGGCAAGATATCGATCAGCCACTGCACAACCACCGATCTCAAACAATTGGCGGCGTGCGCTGTCAACTCGGACAAACCAGCAGTACAGCTAGCCGCAGTCAGTGAATTCAATAAACTCTTGTTTTGTAGAAAGAGCCACCCGACTGATGAAATGATAGCCGCATGCATCAACATCCTCGTTCAATATCTGTCCAGAGCCGCCAACCGCAGGATTCAGTATTTAACCGTAGAGGCCTTGGAAAACATAACTTCACGCCATTCAGCACTGAATAATAAAGTAGTAGATGCTGGAGCCGTACCAGCTCTCCTGCAACTGCTCAACTCTCCGCATAAAAATATTTGTCAAAAGACTCTCATTGTCTTAGCTAACATCATTAACGATGATCCAGTTCTACGAGACGTTGTGATTGAACAAGGACTAGTAAAGTCATTGCTCAGTATTATAAATCCAAGTGTACCGGGTTACGTCCTACGTAATGTAACACTGGTGATTAGGAATTTGTGCAGTAGTAACGACCCTCCTCCACCAGACAAAGCTATTCAAGAAATAATTTCTTCTCTGAATTCGCTTATGATGTACAATAACACTCATGTAAGTATTCTATTTTGTATTAGTAGTTTTATATGGTTATATATAAATATGTATTTTATAACATTGTAATGAACAATCCCTGAATAAATTAATGTTATAATAACTGAAGTAATGTAAGAAATCATAATAAATACATTGCGTTTTTTGGATAACAACACGATAACTTTTGCATCCCGACGCCGAGTATGCTTCAGAGAGCCCTGCTCACAGTAACCATTTTTATCTTCAACATAATTATTAAAAATATTACGTTATTTG
The DNA here is from genome assembly GCA_033032175.1 of Saturnia japonica. NCBI lineage: Eukaryota > Metazoa > Arthropoda > Insecta > Lepidoptera > Saturniidae > Saturnia > Saturnia japonica. Next base: position 10,109,360 of record CM065331.1, read on the forward strand.
CGTTATTTGTTATTTTTCTCCAATTCAGTATTATTCTTTATCCAGATAAGTTCGTTAGTCAACTTGGGCATTTAATGTAGATTAAGATTGTCCTTTACAGTTTTCTACTTAAATGAATACCGTAGAAGATATCACGAATTGATGAACACATGAATCGAACCTAGGACCTCGAGCATAGCAGTCGCGTTTAGGACCACTAGGCTTATTAATAAGGCAGTTATGAAACCACTTTGTAAATTGCACCCGTGCGAAGCCGGGGCTGGTCGCTAGTAGGATATATTTTGTTACGTAAAGTAATATACTAAATAAGGAGTAACGATAATGGTGAATCAATTCGGAAAAAATCCGGCCAAGTACGAGTCGGACTCGCTCACCGAGGGTTCCGTAATTCGCAAAAATCAACAAGTTTATAAATTATATCATTTTTTTTTTGTTTGTGCTGTAAATATAAACTTACGGTGTTCGGATTTTTCCCTTTACTTGTACTATAAGACATTGCTTCTTGCAAAATTTAATGACTCTAGGTTAACTGGAAGTACCCTTATAGGTTTTTATGCCTTTTGCGAGTGTTAAAATATGCGGCATAAATGGCCGTAAGGATTATGAACCTGATTATGTGATATTAATTCCAGCTTGATAACTCTCCATGCGCTCCTGAGAAAACGGGCCTTGACAGACAGACAAACTGAAAGACAACGAAGTGATCCTATAAGGATTTCTTTTTTTCTTTTAATGTACGGAACCCTAAAAGGACTCTTAGTGGGTGCTTAAATGGCTTACGCTAGGTAAACCATAAGAAACATCAAATTAATGTACTAAATAATTGTAGATTTTAAAAAGATCCATAAAAAAGTCTATCTCCTTAAGTCCACGAAAGCGAAGCCGCGTGCATCACAAGTTAAAAAAAGAAATACTATATAGGTATATACTGATATACAGAATAAGTTATTTATATAATATTATTACACCCGTGGGTACTAAAAATGCCGTTGATTGACGTGAAGAAGATTTTATTTGAATTCCACACAGTTACAAATTACACGAACTCACAACACTGTTATTTATTACACTGTTGTTTCGCTTCCTTTTATTGCTGGTCGTTATCGCTTTATAATTCAAAACAGAACTGCATCGACGCCGCGTCTGAGTCGCTTATATACCTACACTAAACGACCGCAGAAACATCGTGAAGCATCGCGACTTTTCTTGATGCTTATTTTTCAATGATGTAATCGAGGCGAAAAGCCCTATACATGTGTGTGTAAACTGCGATGTTTATACAAACATGCGCCGCGGTTGTTTACGACGCGAACATTATTTCGATGTCCTGAGAAATTTCTAGTTCATCATCATCATCATTTCAGCCGCAGGACGTCCACTGCTGAACATAGGTCTCCCCCATAGATCTCCAGAACGACCGATCTTGTGATCTAGTTGCTTCGAGATATTTCGGGAACAGGATTTTCCTTATCTTTTTAATCGGGTTGTAACAGGTCGTAACAATATATTTATTCTCACATATTTTTACGCATATAAAATAAAATACAGCTTTAAATATTATCTATTAAATAAAAAGTATTATCAAAGAGGCTCCCTACCCAAAATGCTGGCAGAATTTAGATAATATTCTCAGTGGCTAAGAGTTTTAATTTTATAATAACTTTCTTTCAGATTCTAGATTGCGTTTTATGTGCGATTATCGATCTAACATTTGTGTGTAACGACTCCATCCAGATGCTGATTAAATCTGGCATTGTCCCCAAGTTGATTCCACTGCTCTCTCATAAGGTTATGAAAGTACGGATTGATGCTTTAACAGCTATCGGTAACATATCGTGTGGTACTAAAGAACAGATTCAGGTTGTGTTGGACTGTGGCGTGTTGTCATACATTCCAGCTCTGTTATCTCATCAGGTGAGTGCTATAGAAACATATTATAATAAGTTTGCTCCCAGAAAGTTTCGTTAATGATTGATATATTACAAATGTTAAATAGTTACCACTTTTTCCTGATTTAACTTTAAATTTAGCAAATGTTTCGGGAGTTGCATTTTGTAGATAGAAAACTACGCTTTTTATGCATTAGTAGGTATTTATACAACACTTATTTAAATATATATTCCGCTCATAGTAGTACAAAACTCGTGACAGAAAATAAACAAGAAATATTTTGAATTAAAATTTACCTACAATTCATTATTAATATAAAAATCTAAGAATATTTTTTTTTTAATAATGATGCATTCTAAATATGCATTGTTTTTGTGTCTGTGAGCTTATATAGAGCATAATGTATCGTCTTTCCGCAACAAAAAACTTCTGTTATTAATTGTTGAGATGAATCTGAAAATGTTACTTCTGAAACTAACCGTGGAAAAGAAGAAAAATCAAAAAGAGAAATGATAGTAACTGAAACGATTAAGGAGATGCGGTTGAGGCTGTAGATCCGATTCTTATTAAACCTATAAGGAGTAAGTGTTAAACAATAGTAGTAAACAAATAATAATAAAAACTGAAACAACCGTTACTCTTTTTTAAGCGGAAGTAGCAAAACAAATACAAAACCTACGCAAGTAGTCAAAACTCGGTATGCTTCATTAAGCTTTTTAAACAGTTAAATTTATTGCCCGATACAATTGAGAGCTCTTAAAATATTAAAATAATCATCCATCGTTAAATATGCAGCCCGGAGGAGCACCCAACTAGCCAGACGCAACTCAGCAGTTCTTAATTCACACGTGAATCGCTGCTATATCATCTCTTGGGTCATACGGAACTGCATAACTAACTAAGTAGTGCAACAATAACAAAACAAGATATCGCAGACAGAATATTGTAAATATCAAATTCAGCTATTGTCTCCGGCAAACAGTTAGCCATTAAACTATGTCATATCCAAAATCAAATCAAATCTAAGGAAATAATTGTTTGCTAAGATAATATTGAATCTTATGCTTTGATTATAAACAAAATTAACTTTTGAAATTAAATTAGGTAAGCGATGATAATAATAAGTGGCTTAAAGGTTTTTTTACTATTATTGATTATAGAATAAGGAAACTTGTAGACTGGCTGTAAGTTTCCTGGCCAATATTTTCGATGGGAATGAGCAACAAGTGCAAGCGGTGATCGACGCTGGCCTACTACCCAACATTGTGGAGAAACTCGACAACGGCGGGTTAAAGAAACAGAGGCAGGCTTTGCGGGCCGTCACCAACCTCAGCACGAAAGGCAACAAGAAACAAGTTGCGGCGCTCATCGACTGCGACGTAATACCACTAATGTGCAACCTACTCAGCTATGAAGATACAGAAGTCATTAACGTAAGTGTAGTGTGTGGTAGCGAACTGTCGTGTTGAGTTGCTTGTAGCTTCTAGCATACTGACTTATATATTTTTTATCTTTTACACAATTTCACATACGGTAATTTAATTCTAAACTAAGCAAAGCTTGTAATATGGTAACTAAACAGCTGATATACATACATATGTAGATATTAGGTCCTTACATATGAAATTAGCGTTTTATATGGGACAAAGTAAAATGAAGAAAATATTATGAAATTATACATTTAATCAATCGAAGTATGTACCATTATTATCTATTCACTTTCGCCATTTTGAAAGTAATTCATTGATTCCATTGCTGAAAAAATTGTGGGAGCAAGAATCAATAAAAAATTTGAAGGCAGTGTGAACAGCCTCATTGGATTTGAATTTATTTAACCGCAGTTCTTCTAATTTAGCGACTGTCGGTCGTAAAGTATGGGGTCTAGCATTGTTCTGAAGCAGCAGTGGGCTTGAGATATTGACCAATCTCGGTTGTTTAACGACTAGCTTTTCCATCATGGTTTGCACTTGTTGACAATACAGATCTGCCGTTATCGTCTGGACAGATCTTACGAAGCTGTAGTGTATGACACCAGCACTGGTCCACCAAACACTCACCAGTACCTTTTTCTGAGACGACTTTCGCTTGGGACAGGACTTGGCCGGTTCTCCTGGGTTCAACCACTGTGATGAGCGTTTCCGGTTATTGTAAAGGATCCACTTTTCGTTACAAGTAACTACACGATTCAAAATTCCCTCGTTATTGTGACGGTTGAGTAATGTAATGCAGAACTCAATATGTGTTTGTTGGCGTGCTTCAGTCAATTCATGCGGTACCCTTTTCTCGAGCTTTTTCACTTTTCCCGTTTATTTCAAGTGAATGAATTTTTTTTATCACTCACACCGAAGTCTGCCGCTAACTCTGATGTGGTTCGCAAATGATCCGCTTCAACGATCACCTTTGATTCTTCATTTTCAACTAGGGTCTCCGGCCGTCCACGGAGTTTGTTTCGTAGGTCAAAATTTCCAGAATGAAAACGTTGGAACAAAAATGTACCGTGTTTTCTTTTACAGTAGCTTTCCCATACGCACCATTAACCCTTCGAGCTGATTCTGTAGCGCTGATGCCACAATGGAACTTATAATTATTATAATAATAATAATTATAAGGCGATATTTTAAATTATCTATTTTGTGAAAAGGACGATGTCAAAAAAAAGTAAAATGGAGCGGAAATAAATGAATCACTAAATTCTAAACAAAAATACACAAGCCTAAATTTGAAATAAATTTGAATTTGGTATTTCTAACCAGACGCCAGATATTTGAGATCAAAGTGACCAGTTCAACAAAACGCCAATTTCATATGTAAGGACCTAATATTTAACACCTAGACCCACACAACTAATATATAAGCTCATTACACGAAGTCAGTCATGGGCGGGGATCGAACCCGCGTCCTCTCGGCTCAATAGTAGCGTTTACTACCACTGCGCCACGAGGCCCGTCATACATTGGTTATGTAATTGTTATATCGGGACGTGTGAAATCAAAGACGTTTAAAAGCGCACTGAAGTTTAATGAATTACGCTTTCCTTACATAGCTATTGTCATACATAACAGTAATAAAATATACAAGATAATGTTTAACAAAGAAGGAAAACCAATTTCAATGATTTTGAAGAGTTCCCTGGTGTATCTTTGAAGTCAAGGTCCAATGCCAATGAAATTTAAATTGGACCACCGTTGAAGTATCCCCTATTGAACAAAGAAAGAAGTCAGTCAAATCGGTTAATAAAGAAAGAAGTTATAGCTAAAAATCCATAAAAAATTTATTTGCATCCTTCGAAGTAGTCTCCCTTCGACAGTACAAGACGCATTCGTTTCAACCGTCTACAGAGAGAGATACATTGATTTAAGACTACATTATATTATTTAACGCAAAACGCAAAAACTATCCAAACGCCAACTGTTAAATAAATATTTGCATTTTTCTGGTCAATATAACAATGTAAACAAAAATAAAAAAATAAAATTGTTATTGTATAATTATAGTTCATTTAGTCGAATTTGTAATATATTTTATTTCACCGTAAATGAAACCCTTAGAAAATAGAGCAGATAATATGTAAGCGTTTAGTTCTTAAAAACTAGCCGGATTGTTGATTGGGGGCCACTTTCCCTGGTCGATTACAACATATGCACAATGACACGGAATAATGGAATTCACGGAATGTGGAGAAAAAGGGGACTCACCGAACAACAGCTTTTACGCACTTTGGGAGGCCTCCTCTTGTGTTCACTCCTGTCTCAGCACGCACCATGCACGATAATTATTCAAGTTTTTTCAAATAAAGTTTATTATATATAATATATAGCGCAGTCACTATGTGTTCGCCGTTGCATTTTCAAGGGCTAACTGAAGTCGGTGAAAGGTAGCGGGTAGATAGGGATAGACAGATACAAGGAAAGGATAGGTGATGTATCATTGTGCATATGATTGTCATAAGCGCCTTTCAGCCTAAACATAATATTTTTCTATTTTTATACCGTTTACCACATTTCATCTCTAGTTGTATACATGTGTTTATTAACAATCTGTCGCTTAGGCTGATGCGCCGCCTTCTTTTTGTATGTGTGCTATTAGTTTATTTTTGTTGCTGAAAATTTCTTAGTGTGCGTGAGAATATGCATATTTATACTTTTTGTGTTTGTGTCAATGTAGTAAGGAGGTGGTCTTCTATTGTCTGTGGTTGTTGTCAACATCTTATTAAGTTTAGTCCGTGTTAAAAAATAATTGAAAGTAAAATAGTGTCTAGATCTTTACAGATCTAAAGTACGCGGAAAGCGGCCGTGAAAGACTACTCAGTTGAAATATACAAGTACCATATTTTTGAGGATATAAATAATCTATCAAATTGGTGTTCCACAAACGGCATGCTGTTGAATGGCACTAAATGCTTTCACATTAAGTTCACCAAGAACTTGCAGCCTATACAGTCTCATTACAAGATATGTGACGTTTCTCTGCAGGAGGTTAGTTATATTAGAGATCTAGGTGTCATCTTTGATTCTAAACTAACTTTCCAGCATCAGTATGAAAGCATGGTTGCTAAGGCATCGAGAATGCTAGGATTTATAATGAGATCTTGTAAATTATTCAAAACCAATAACACCAGAATCGTGGTTTATAACGCTTACGTTAGATGTATCTTGGAATATTGTAGTGTGGTCTGGTCACCCTCCTATAAGTCCCACCAATTGCGAATCGAAAGGGTCCAGAGGAGGTTTGTACGACACCTGGCGTTTCTTTGTCATCGTAGTAAATATAAATACAGTTATTGGGACAATCTTACATATTTTAAAATCAATTCATTAGCACTTCGTCGACAGCTTATGGATATGTTGTTCTTGTACAAAATTTTTAATAACAAAATAGATTGTCCACAATTACTGCAGAAATTCAAGATTAGGACACCCAGTAGATATCCCAGATATAAGATACCCATATTCCATACACGACAAGCAAGGACAAATCTCGGATTTAACACCATGGTGTGTAGATTGTCACGCTCTTATAACCTCCTCTGTAGCTCGGCTGATTTGTTTTCAGACTCATTGCAGGTTTTTCATAATAATGTTCTGTAGTTCTTGAGAGCCAAATAAGTTTGAATTAAATTTATGAAATTATTAATTGTCAATTTTTAATTTTAATTTTATTTTATTATAGTGTTTGTTTTGTTTTTATTTTATTGTACTGTGGATTGTTAATTTTATTGTGATTGTAAAGCATGCATTATTATTGTTTATCATTTGTTTTTAATTTGTTTAGGTCATTATTAAAGCATGCGGTGGTGGCCTTCAAAGGCATAATACACTGATAAATGTATCAATTTAAAAAAAAAAATTATAATGTTATTTTTGTGTATTGGCCAATGGCCATCCAATTATGTAAATAAATAAATAAATAAATACGTATAAAACGACATAAACATTGAAAATATGTACATACTGGCAGTTAGCATCAAAAACACCTTAAATAACGTTCAAAGAGCATCAGAAGTGGATTCCACTAACTGCAAGTACAGTACAATTACTACTGCGGCATATTTGAACTTTTTTGCGAATATAAGTGTTAGCAAAAAAACTTTATAGAATTATAACCTCAAAGAAAACAAACATTACGGGAGCAATTAAAGCAAAATTCAATTATAGCGCCATCTATTACTGAGTAGCATAAACACTTTACTACAAAGATAACATACCAAACCACAGATAACTTTTAAAAAAATCCACAGATTATTTATAAAATCTAATGAAATAGCGACACCTAGTGAAAAATATAAATACGAAAAGATGGAAGAACTAAAAAAACGACATGTTACAACTGAAACAACAACAAATAAACCAAAACAAGGATATTATAACAACAAAAGAAGAAATTATAGTTTGAGTGCTACGATCATGGAAAAATTTTGTTTTCTGGAAAACAAATATAATGCTATAGAGGAAAGGATGGAAAATCAAGAACGCAGACTTTATTTCTTAGAGAAACAAGCTCGGCAACGAAATCTTATATTTTTTGCTGTGGAGGAGGTCGAAAATAGCTATACTGACACTGAAAATTTAATCATTCAATTTTTAAAAAACAAACTACACCTAGATATCAGTAAGCAAGATATTGAATCTGTTCGAAGAATGGGCAGGAAGGCCACCAAAATACTTCCACGCTTATCACCTTCACAACACTTGGCAAAAAAATCGAAATATTACGTAATAAGAACAATAAATTATCCGATACGGATTATTACATCAAAGAAGATTACCCTGATTATGTACTAAACAAAAGAAAAGAACTAATTACGAAAGCCACAGCCGAAGGATTAAAAAAAACCAAAATTACTTTAAACTTAATTTAATGAATACTAAAATACAAGACGTGTGAAAGTTACCGATGCTAGGTATACAATGAAAACATTTATTTAATATTACGACATCTCAAGTAAATCGGGTCACACGGGAACGTGTTATGAAATTGCTGACGATAGGACGACAGCTCGGTGACGAGGCGGCGATTGTGCAAGTCCATGCGCGGCCTCGATGATGTAACACCTCCACCTTCAGAACGGCGACTATTTGAGAACTTTGAGAGCAAATGTTGCCGGAACTCTTGGTTGAGATCATGAAGTTTCAGCATCATCATAGTGTTGCAGGTCATCTTTATTCTTCTTCCTGTTTTTCAAATTACTATAGTAGCGACATAGAGTCAGCGTGGCTGCCAGTATCACTGCGACTGTTATAATGCTATAGATCGGAATTGTTGTGTGATACTAAGTGTCAGAACAGATGTGGTCCATTTGAATTCTTGGTTGTAGCATCACGTTATCTTGATAATTGTGCAGGTCTCTCAAATTTATAGTGTTTAATTTGGGGTGCGTTAGCGGTGAAATAGTTGATATCGAAATAAGGTTTATGGGGATGTTCATGATGTTCAAGGGCTGTCCCTCGACCCTGTCATAGTTACTGATGGTGAGTTCTTTGGTTATCAGTGAATAGCTGACTGGGATGGTCACTAGATAACTTCCTCGTACGATGTCATAGCTTTCGTGTCCACAGGTGGTATGTATCTTTGTCGGTTGGGGAAAGGAAATATCATAATGCCTCTCGTCTAGTTGGTCCACAGCTTCCTTTGATAATCTGATGGGTTTTACGATGAGGTTTTGAATACAGTCAGCTTGTGTTCGTAGTTGATGATTGAGGGTTTCTTCGCAAAGGAATCTCGTACTATACTTCGGACGTTCTGTCTCTATGTATATGAACGCCTCCCTGTTACTTGCTATTAGGGGATAAGGGGGTAGGATAGATTGGATATTTTTATTTGGAACTACTTCTAACCTAAAAAGATCATATACCTAATGGGAGATACAATGGGAGTTTCATCGTTATAACGATTCGTTTACGCGAAAAGTAGTATCCCGGTTTTATTGCATCTTAGTACTCCCTTAATTCTAATTTTAATATATGACCCTTAGGGTAAATTAACTCTAATTTCTCTATCATTTTAGCTAGTATATCTACGCTAACTATGGAATGGTGAATGCTCGATGCACACACGAAGCTTAAAATAGTTTCTAATCTAATAAGCTCTGCCATAATGTTATTTACCTTTTTTGCGATGATAATTAATAATTGTGCTAATCTCGCATACTTAGGTAAGCTAGTATCCTTGTATGCATCGCTATTTAAGAGGAGCTCTAGCGTAAGATTTTTTTTTTTTTGATTTTGAACCATTTGTGTCATAACTTTTACTATGGTGGACCATCCACTCTTTGCTGATGCTGATGTGGTTATTAAACTCGTCAGCTACCTTATATTGGTTTTGTTCCGGAATTTTGATGGCCTTGTCAAATTTAATCGCGTCTGAGTAGTCTAAATTTCCAGTTATGCTTTTAATTATTGAACCTAACCCGTCTACGAGGCCTCTCTTGCTACGGTTAGGCTCCAAGCCTTTTAGGTGAGTTATAATTTTTTGTAGTTTTGTTGTTAAGTAATCAATTTGTAGTTCGTAAAGTGTGTATGTCATTAAGTAGCGTATTTTTATAGTCAGAGATAGTTGTGCCTGTAAGTTATTAATCTGTTTTTCAATAGTGTCCAGTTCAACGAACTTTACAAATGTATGGTAGTGAGTTATTAACGTAGTTGGCTCTAGTTTGAATGATAGAAGTCCAGGTCCCTCGTCCAAGTTTTCAAGTCTTATCTTTTGAGCCTCCAGCTTTGTCATGAACGTCAGAGTCAGAAGAAATCTGTAACGATTTAGCGGTTTTAGGAGCTCTTTTAAGGCTGGATTTAGCCACAGGACCTCGTTTTTTAGATGTATATATATGTATCGGTAAGTCGGCTAAAACTGTGTCCTGAGTATATCTTGGTGCGAGCTTTTGTCTAGCGGCAAGGGGATTTCGAATGAAAACTTGCTGTTCTGGCTCATATTCTTCCTCCGTCTCGCGGGGGTTTTATTACGGTTTTCTATTAGGTGAGAACGGTCTGCTAGAGACGTTTCATTAATCATATCGTATACAGTTTTCATCTGTTCACGGTGAGTCTGAGAGATGTAGTATTGTTGTAGTAAGTGTTTAGTTAGGTCCTTGTCTACAGGGTCTCTAGGAAGGTTAACTATGGATTCATCTTTACGTAGTAGCTTAAGGACACGCAGATGCTCAAGAATAGTCGAGTTGAATCTCTCGATATTGCCGTTGTCGTTGGGCGCATTGGGTAGCACTTCATTTTGGGCTGTGAACAGATCAAGGTGAATGCACTCGAAGGGTTTTGTCGCTGGTGGTACAATATTTGATATGGTTTCTATCGTATTTAATCTGGCCACATATTGTACAACTAATAATAAATTTAGTTATTTGGTCCTTCATTTTGGGCCAAAAATGCCGGATTGAAATTACCGGATACTGTTCGATACTTTCTGCTCTGGTATAAAAGCTTCGCCGTCATGTATGTTTATTGGAAGTTTTACTAATTTTGAGGAATTAGCGGAGACTACGTCCTCGTATAAATTCACGTTTTTTGAGTTATACATTTTTATAGGGTTTATCGCATTACGGGTGACGAGTACTTTATTTTTGAGGTCAATTTTAGCTTCCCATTTCTCTAAAAGATCGAGTCCAATAAGTCCGTCAAAATGACTGTGAAATCGATACACAGATAATTTTATGAAGTCGAGAGTCCTGAAATTCGGGAAAACATGGCAATGTCACAGAGTAGTTATTTCGAGTAGTTGCATGCACATTAGTGACCTCGAAAGGGTCAAAATTCAAAGGTGTGTGTGAAAATTTTTTTTCTATTACCTTGGGGTCTAATAAAGATTGGTTCGCTCCCGTGTCGATAAGCAACTTAAGCGATGGTTCTGATATTTGAATTTGAAGTTGCCGCTGTGTTTGCAGGTTTACCTCTATTGTGGCTTTCTTGATATTTGACCCGTCCGAAAATCCTGAGCGTCGCAACCACTAGCAGATGGCTCAGGGTTGTTTGAATTGTCATCGTCAGTCGGTTCGTTTGCTCTGTAACCTTGGTAATACTGGGATTCATCAAATTCGTATTCGGGGTAGTAAAAATAAGGGTCAAGGTCTTGGTCATAGTAACCTTCATAATCTACACATTCCTTAATCATATATTTGCTTCTCGACTTTTAAAATAGTTGCTGGGCGGCGGGTTTCCCGATCTTGTCCAGTCATGTCCGGTCAAACCAGTAGGTCGAAGAGGTCTGGTGATATAATGACTCACGCCACTCATGGGTGTAAGACCCGAAACTTGGGGTTGAGTTCGTGGTGGGATTTTAAAAACATTACTCCGCGGGTTATAATTTGGCGGTAGAGCTCCAAACATTTGCTGCGTACGCGACGGACCTTCAGGACTGTTCCTGGGAGGGTTGGACCTCCAGTTTGATTGGGATTGAATGTAAGGCATAGGTCGCAGTACTTGTGCATTAAATGGAATAAAGTTCTGCGAGGGTGCAAGAGGAACAAATGTGCGCTGTAACGGCACTACAAATTTTTGTGCAGCATTTGTTAATCTAATTTTATTGTCGCTAACAAAATCATTCTTCTTTTGTAAGTACACTACGTTAAGTTCCTCTTGCACGTATTCTAGGGCTTTCTCTGCACTTTCGGGGCGCATGCAACGAATTCGTGAGCCTAAGGGCTCTCTCAGTCCACGTTCAAAAGCTTGCTTAGTAAGTTTTCTATAAAGGGTGCGTTTTGCCTCGATAGTAGTAGCCGCTGTCTCGTGCAAACTAATGTACGTCATGATCATACTAAAAAGTGTTTGGCACCTATGATAAAATTCTTGCGGCGAGTTGTTACCTTGCGTAGCAAGAGCAAGGTCATTGTAAAGAGCTGTTTCGTCCCTTTGATCAGAAAAATTATTAATAAGGGCTGATTTTATTCCCGCCCAAGATTCTGGAACTCCATTCGAGTTAATAGTGCGGGCGGCGGGCCCAGTGATTTTATTTAAAATTCCATTAACCAAGCTAAGATTACATAACTCTCGTCCCGGTTCCGCGCTTAGGTCACATAATTGTATGAAACGTGTTAGCACGTTTGGGTTACCGTCAAATTCGGGCACCACACGTAAGGCCTTGTAAATAATATCAATGTCAGCCATGGTATTGTTTTCTATTATACTATCTAAATTTCTAACACTATCTACTAATCTATGTCTTAACTGCCTACTCGATGCAGGACTTGATATTTTTCTCGGATGAAAATTTTTGCCTAAATTAAAGTAGGTACTTAGTTATAAGGATAAGATTAAGAAGAGCAAGCACAGGAGCTATTCATGTACTCACCCAAGGTTATTCATTTCGGTTCCTTCGCCAATCGATATTTGGATTGTCCTCCAGCCGCTGGCTCACTTTCTTTTCTTTATACAGCAAGACGCGGCGCGCCGCTCTTCCAACGACACGCACAGCAAAGGGATCTTTTGGAGATTGAGCGCACCGCACGCATTCAAACTTACTGATCGCTTCTATGAGCAGGAGGAAGATCTCTCGGAAGATGAGATTATCGCGCACAGCCCGCACAAAGTTAGCCAATTACGAAAGCCACAGCCGAAGGTTTAAAAAACAAAACAAAATTACTTTAAACTTAATTTAATTTATACTAAAATACAAGACGTGTGAAAGTTACCGATGCTAGGTATACAATGAAAACATTTATTTAATATTACGACATCTCAAGCAAATCCGGTCACACGGGAACGTGTTATGAAATTTCTGACGATAGGACGACAGCTCGGTAACGAGGCGGCGATTGTGCAAGTCCATGCGCAGCCCCGATGACGTAACAAACTAAAAATTCAACAACAAACTGAACAAGAAAAAGGAAACAAAACCATTATAAGATACGATAAACTGATAATAATCGAAAATAAAATTAATACTTCTAACCCTGCTAACAAAAACGAAATCTATCTATATCACCTCAAAATACCCGAAATAACAAAACGATCAAAGCATCCTCATACCAACCTCAAAAGACAAACAAAACATCCATGACCTCATTTATTATAACAACTAAGAAACCATCAAATGTACTCAACCAGATGGAAAAGACACACAGCACTTCAGACCTAAACAGTAACAAAGACATATAGCAAACCAAGAAGGCCCTTCTCCAACACTCTTTCCCACCACGTCTGGTCCCCGCAGGAAATGTAGACCGACACCCTCTATAATCTAATGGTATAAACCAACAAACATTTTCACAAGAACCCAGCCTTTTTTTTTTTTAACGTGGAGGAACCCGTAATGGGTACTCACCCGCCCGGGGGGACGTGGTTACGTGAGACTCCTACTCACTAAAACTTCACGGTGTATTATCCGCCGCCACGATGAGGCGACGTGGGACCTGCAGGTAGCATACTACCGCGTCGCCCCGACGGCCGGCCCGGCAATGCCGGGCCCCGGCCTAAATAGGAGACAGCTCAGTACTCCCAAGCTGTCTCCTCCGTCCGCCGAACCTGTGCAATGAGAAGACGGGCCCCCGACCCATCTCCCCTGCTTCGGCTAGGGTGGCGGGAGTTGGCGAATGAATCGCCTCCTCCGACAACCCGCTCTTCTTTGTCGGAGAGGGTTGCTTAGGGGATCTCCCTCGCGGACCCTATCCACAGCCTCCTTCTGCGAGATGATGTCCTCGCAGAAGGAGACCATCGTATGCCACGACCCCTCACTGTCGAGCATGGCTCTCACTAAACTTGGCAGTGAGAGGTCCCCTCCTACCACCGCGGTCAGAGCTAGGCGCTGCTCGTCACACGCAGCACACTCAGAAAGAGTGTGCTGCGCCGTGTCTTCCACAGCACCGCACTCGTGACACGCGGTGGTGGGCTCTCTGCGGGCTATTTTGTGCAGGTACCATCCGAAGCAGCCATGTCCGGATAGCACCTGCACAAGCCTAAACGTCAGGGAGCCCCGGTCCCTGTTTATCGAACCGCCATCTTCCGTCCAGGATGAGGCCCAGATAACTCATCTGGGCCCCAACTCGGATCCTGTGCCCTTCGACTAAAATGTGTGTCTCAGGAGGCGGCCCACACCGGGGCCCATGAAAAAGTAAGGCCTCGGTCTTTCCGAGCCGCCACCCTGAGGCCCAACGACTGTATGCGTGGCCAGGCGCGCCACCTCTCCCCAACTCTCCCCCTGGGCCACGACAAGGGTGTCGTCCGCGTAACAGATTATGCGCGTCCTCGAAGGGAGCTCTACGTGGAGCACCCAGTCGTAGCCCATGTCCCACAGGTGCGGCCCAAGCACCGACCCCTGTGGAACACCGCACACTACGTGGCGCCGGGCCACAACTCCCTGGCCGTTCGCGAAGACGACCTCTTTATCCTGGAGGTAGTCCTCCATCAGCCGCCGCAGATACGAGGGCACTCCGAAAAACCGGAGTGCCTCTCGAATGACACCATGCGGCAGACTTTTGAAGGCGTTGGCGATGACAATCGACACCGCCAGCAACCTACCTCCCCCCTGGGTCGCCTCCGCGGACCACGCCTTCTAGGTGGAGAGGGCGTCCAAAGTTGAACGTCCTCTCCGGAAGCCGAACTGCCGGTCCGAAATTACCGGCCACACTTCCTCCATGTTCCGGATGACACGGGAGACAACTATGCGTTCCAGCATCTTTCCCGTGTCATTCAGGAACACAAGGGGTCAGTACGAGGATGGGCAGTCGGGAAGGCGACCCCCCTTCGCAAGAAGGCAGAGCCGCCCCACCTTCCAGAGCTTCGGGAACCGTTCGGCTGATAAACAACGGTCGAACAGCTCCCGAAGCTCTCCCCCCATGTGGCCCAGCGCCACGCCTAGTAGTAGGCCCGGAACTCCGTCCGGGCCAGGTGCCCTCCGTTTATTACGGAGGCGCTTCACCACCAGCCTCATCTCTTCATCAGTGATGGGGCAGGGAAGCGACTGCTCCTCCGCAATGACGTCCCCACTTGATATGGGAGGTGGGAGGAGCTCTGGAGGGTCGGGCAACAATGTGGCCACGACCCTCGCCAGGACCTCTGGATTTAAGGTTTCCGTTGAAGGGGGCGCCTGCCTTCGGAACTTTTTCCTAATCATTCGGTAAGGGCGCCCCCACGGATCCCCATCCAGGGTCCTGAGGAGCTCCTCCCATCTCTCATTTTTGGCCCGGCCGATGGCTATCTGCATTGACTTTTTGCACTCTCTGTAGTCACCATACATTTGACTCAAGAACCCACCCTCCAGCAACATAACCTAACAAATTACAATAAAAATAAAGAACAAACTAGGAACCCAACTATAAAAATTGCGACTTTGAATACCAGAACTCTGAGAACCGAGAAAAGTCCACTAGAATTGCATTGAAAGATTTAAAATGGGACATAATCGGTATCAGCGAAATGCGTAGGATAGGAGAAGCAATTGAAGAACGCTCAAAGTACATTTTATACTATAAAGGGGGGATTGCAGCCAGAGAGGAGTGAGTTTCCTCATAAATGCATCACATAAAAACAATATAGATGAACTTATCGGTGTGTCAGGAAGAATCGCAATATTAAATATTAAGTTTACCGGTTATAAGAAAATGTGGTCTATCATCCAGGTATATGCACCAACAGAACGAGCAAAAAAAGAAGAACTAGAGACTTTCTACGACGAACTTTCTGATAGCATTACAAAATTCTCGAATAATCATGTAGTATTTATAGGAGATTTTAACACGCAAGTTGGCATCAGACAGAAAGGCGAAGAATATACAATAGGAAACTTCGACTATGGGAAACGGAGTTCTCACGGGCAGATCTTAGTCGACTACATGCTCGAACACAACCTCGTTATCCTAAACACTAAGTTCAAACAGAAACACAACAAAAAATGGGCATGGATCTCCCCAGATACAAAATATAAGAACGAAATAGACTACATGATGATCAATCACCCAAAAGCATAGTGTTAACACCAACCATCGAATGGTCAGAAGCTGTGTAAGACTTTTGCCACCGAATAATTCAAGAAAAACAATCGGCAACTCCAAAGAAGACCATATAAGCGCAGAAAATCTCAGGAAAACCAATAAAATGCTATCCACCAACAATATACTAAACGACATAGAGAATGATATCCTAAAATCATACGATAACCTAGAACAAAGTCTTAAAGAGGGACTAAGAGTTAAAGCAACCAAAAGCAAAAAATATATAAGCGAAAACTCTGTCAAACTCATCCAGGAGAGAAGAAAGCTTTTGTCAGACCCTGAAAATAAAAATAATAACACAGAAATCGCTGAAACCAGTAAATCCATAACCAAAAGCCTAAGAACTCACCGAAATCAAATAAAACTAGCAATATTTGAAAGACACATTACTAAAACGGGCGGTATCAAAAAAGCACTAAAAGATCTGAGAGAAATAGACAAACAGTGGATTCCCAAAATTAAACGCAATGGGAAAAATATTACAATTAGAAAAGATATCAAAGTACATCCTACCGCCTTCTATACCCAACTGTACTCTAATAACGGAAATGAGATGCACCAATCTATACAACATACAGCAGACATACCACCTAAAGAAACCTACGAAGGTACAATGCAGGAATCTGAAATACTAACAAGGGAAGTTGAAAGAGCAATACTCAGACAAAAAATGGATAAAGCCCCCGGACCTGACAAGATCCCAAACGAACTATTGAGAGGTACTGTGGATGAACTAAGTCCTATTCTAACAAAAATATTCAACAAAATTCTCTTCAGCGGGCATATTCCAGAACAATGGACAAAATCCCAAATTATTTTTATATACAAAAAGGGTCCAAAAGAAGACGTTGGAAATTATAGACCTATCAGCTTGATGTCCAACGTTTACAAACAAAGTTTTTGCCAAAATCATCTTGGAAAGAATGACTTAAAGTCTAGACGAACAACAGCCAGTAGAACAGGCAGGCTTTCGTAAAAACTACTCCACATTAGATCATATCCATACGATTAAGCAATTACTAGAAAAATGCAAGGAATTCAATTAAAAAAAAAAATATATATATATGTGGGATGATGGCAAAAGCTTAGATGCCGAATTAAAAAAAAAAAGAAACTCGCGTCGATAATAAGATAGATGGCGACAGGAGAGATTGAAGAATGACGTTTGGGTGAAGACGGTGTGTTTGGTAACTGGGGTAGTGATTGTGATTTTAAGACGAATTGTTGATGTATTCCTGTAGTAAAGACGTTTTCCAGTTAATTAGTGTTTTTTCTTTGCCTACGTCCCACATATATAGCTTTCATAGATTATAGTAAGGCATTTGATAGTCTCTTTCACGATAAGATATGGAACAGCTTAGAAGAACAAGGCATACCCAGAATATACATAAACACACTACAGAAGAGCAATAGCAAAGCACGAATACAATTGGAATCACTGGGAAACGAATTCCCTATAGAGGGAGGAGTCCGACAAGGCGACCCGATCTCGCCAAAGATATTTTCCGCTGTACTGGAAAGCATTTTTCGGAAATTGGAATGGGAAAACTATGGCATTTATGTTAACGGAAAACGGCTTAATCATCTTAGATTTGCGGACGACCTAGTGCTTATAGAAGAATCACCTAAAAAACTAGAGCAAATGATCAACGAGTTATCACAGGAGACCTACAGATACGGATTAGTCATGAACGCCTCCAAAACTAAACTTTTAACTAATAGTATAGAACTATAGATATCTACAAAAGGGGTACCATTAGAATACGTTGAAGAATATGTTTACCTAGGCCAAATTGATATCTTTTAAAAACCAAACAACAAAAGAAACTAACAGAAGAACAGCAGCTGGGTGGAAGAAGTATTGGGCACTTAGATATATAATGAAAAATAAAGACTTCAGCATATCAATCAAGCGTAAAGTATTTAATACATGCATACTCCCTTGTCTGACTTATGCCTGCGAGACATGGGCCCTTACAGCGTCACATAGAGCTAGAATAGCATCTTGCCAACGTGCGATGGAAAGAACCATTCTTGGCATTAGAAGAAGTGGTAGAGTAAGAAATATAGATATATAAGTGAAAGAACTCGAGTAAGAGATATCCTTCAAAGAATAGACCAACTCAAATGGAAGTGGAGGGGCCATATGATGCGTACAAAAGAAAAAAGATGGAGTAAAGAGTTAACAAATCGGTTTCTCAGAGATTCAAAAAGGAGTAAGGGCAGACAGCAGTATAGGTGGGAAGACGAAATAAAAAGAACAGCCGGACCATACTAGACAAGAGTGACCAGAGATAGAACTCAGTGGAAAGAGTTAGAGGAGGCCTTTGCCAAGAGGCAAACTGAGTTGAGAGATATTTTATAAACTTTAAAATTTATATTATACTATACTACATAAGTGATAATATTTAGTTGTTAAGTAATTATGTAACTGATCTCAGTAATAAAGGCTATATTTATTTATTTATTTATTAGTAAGGGGGTGGGGCTTCACTGTACCAGGGAACATGTGAACACGAACAACTATTGATTCATGGCATATCTCCCTTGTTTTACCTCATCTGTGAGTGGTAACCCTTCGGAGACAGAATTTCATAAATTTATTTGTCTGCAGAATGTGCTGGAGAGTTTGTCCAACATGTTGGAGAAGACGGAAGAGAACGCTCGCCAACTGGCTGACGGCATCGCGGAGTGCGACGGACTCGACAAGATCAAACAGCTGCAGAGTCACGACAATGCAGAAATACATGAGAAGGCAGACGATATACTCAAACAATACGAAGACGTAAACGTGAGTGTTCTTCTGTATAGTGATACTTATTATGATATGACTTTTTTATACACATAATAAATATTTTCGGATCTAGGAGAGAAGAGGTCTAGTGTAGAACACACTCACACAATTATTTATAATGATTGTTATTCTGTTATACTTTACATAGAGACACCTTTCAGATTTAAAACAGTGTAGGCAAGTTCTCAGGTTCACGAAATAAGCAGAGACGGACGTACAACTACAAAATCCCGCTCACTGACTGATTGTCAAAACCTATAGAGTATACCCCGGGGGAGATCTCTTGCCATATGTTAGGGGTGAATGGGTGATCAAGTATTACTTAAGCAGTAGTATTATAAAAATCTTTAGTATTAATTATTAAAGATCTTCATCTTAAAGAGGAAAATTGATAAAATATGAAAATGTTTTCAAAACGTTGTTTATAATTTAACTTGATAATATTTACTATTTTTATTTTCTTATTATGGTATACTGACCGAATTTCATTTCATATTTCCTATTATATAAATATAAAATCTTCAACAAAAGACTTTAGGTTATTACTTGATTCGAATGGACAATATATAATAATATGCATTATGGATGTTTTGTCATAACTTTCTTGTTTATGAACTATTTGGATGATTCTTTTTTTGTTGGATACGAGATACCTCAAGGGTGTAACCCCACTATAATTTCATTGGCATTGGACCTTCAACTTCGTAGATACACCAGGGAATTCTATAAAATCATTGAAGATGGTTTTCTTTTTTGTTAACAAATTGTCTTGTAATATTAGGTCTTTACCTATGAAATTGCCGTTTTGTATGAAAAAATTTAAACGATTTTTTTTCATGTATTTTTTATTTGTATTAATCGAAGTAATCACCCATGCAATCAATGCATCTTTGCCAGCGCAGTGGCAGTTTATTGATGCCCTTCTTAAAGAAATCAGCTGGACGGGAGGCAACAAATTCTTCAAAGGTATTTTGTACTGCCTCTCGGGTATTGAATTTTTTCCCCGCCAAGGAGTTTTCCAAATTCTGGAAAAAGTAGTAGTCTGTAGGCGCAAGGTCTGGTGAGTAGGGCGGAAGACGGAGAACTTCCAACCCCAGTTCTTGCAACTTGGAGACCGTCTGCTGTGCAGTATGAGGTCGCGCGTTGTCGTGCAGGAGCAGCGGAGACGAGCGATTGACCAATGCTGGTTGGAGATGTGCCAGCTTCTCCATCATTGTGTTCAGTTCTTCACAGTACACATCTGCAGTAATGCTCACCCCGTTTGGTAAGAAGCTGTGATGCACCGGCGCTAGACCACAAAAAAGTGACCATCACTTTTCTAGGGGTAAGTTTTCGTTTAGGGCATTGTTTAGGCGCTGAACCAGGATCCAACCAACTTGCTGAGCGCTTGCGGTTATCAAACAGAATCCATTTTTCATCGCAGGTAACAATGCTTTTCAAAATTCCTTCATTTGTGTGTCTGTTGAGCAGTGCAAGGCACGTCTCGACGCGTACTTCGCGCTGGCGATCATTGAGTTCGTGGGGCACCCATTTGTCAAGCTTTTTTACCTTGCCAATTTGACGCAATGGACCAATATTTTGACACTAACGTCGAAAGCTACTGCTAATTCAGCCGTAGATTGTGTATCATCAGCTTCCACAATCGCCTTTAATTCGTCATTGTCGACCAAAGTCTTCGGACGACCGCGAGGTTCATTTTTCAGGTCGAAATTCCCAGAACGGAAGCGAGCAAACCAATAACAGGTGGTGCGTTGGTTTGTAGTGTTAGCTCCGTAAACGTCGTTGATGTTGCGTGCCGCTTGTGCCGCGTTGCTGCCACGACGGTACTCATATTCCATAATTACTCGAATTTTTAACGTATCCATGATGACAAATAAGATTGAAATGCGATGAAAATGTAACACTAATCAATAAACAAATGACTACTTTTGGAAAAAGAATTCTATGTTTTTAAAATAAAATAAATTTGGAATTAGAATTCTTAGCCAAACAAAAATTATTTTGATTTGAAATGGCCAGTATTGCAGAACGGCAATTTCATAGATAAAGACCTATTATTTAATAAAAAAAAGTTTACTGCTTATCATTTGGTCGAGGGTTCACAATTTTCTTATTTTTGGAAGTTTGCTTACAATACCTGAACGCCCCCTTAAGGAATAAATCCATGTTTTAAATCGATGGCATATATTTCAGGCAATGCGCGGACGGAGCGATAAACTTATAAACAATAAAAGTGATGAGACGCGTCAGATGCAGGGCAAGATATCGATCAGCCACTGCACAACCACCGATCTCAAAAAATTGGCGGCGTTCGCTGCTAACTCGGACAAACCAGCAGTACAGCTAGCCGCAGTCAGTGAATTCAATAAACTATTGTTTTGTAGAAAGAGCCACCCGACTGATGAAATGATAGTCACATGCATCAACATCCTCGTTCAATATCTGTCCAGAGCCGCCAACCGCAGGATTCAATATGCAACCGTAGAGGCCCTGAAAATGATAACTTCACGCCATTCAGCACTGAATAATAAAGTAGTAGATGCTGGAGCCGTACCAGCTCTCCTGCAACTGCTCAACTCTCCGCATAAAAATATTTGTCAAAAGGCTCGCATTGTCTTAGCTAACATCATTAACGATGATCCAGTTCTACGAGACGTTGTGATTGAACAAGGACTAGTGAAGTCATTGCTCAGTGTTATAAATCCAAGTGTACCGGGTTACGTCCTACGTAATGTAACACTAGTGATTAGGAATTTGTGCAGTAGTAACGACCCTCCTCCACCAGACAAAGCTATTCAAGAAATAATTTCTTCTCTGAATTCGCTTATGATGTACAATAACACTCATGTAAGTATTGTACTTTGTATTAGTAGTTTTATATGGTTATATATAAATATGTATTTTATAACATTGTAATGAACAATCCCTGAATGAATTAATGTTATAATAATTGAAGTAATGTAAGAAATCATAATAAATACATTGCGTTTTTTGGATAACAACACGATAACTGTAGGCGCTAGTTCAAAGGAACTTGATATTTAAAAATGCACGTGGCACAAGGCGAGGGAAGGAGTGAATAAATGGGTACTCACGTCTGGTGCAGGTCGCGTGCTGAGTTTCAGGGGGCGTCCGGACAGCTTCACTCTCAGTTTCGACAACAATATTCTGCTTGAATAGGTAATAACTTCGACACAACTTTGAACAATAACAAAGACACGTACGGTCCACCACATAATACGTTTTTGTTACGACTGATATTGCACCAGTCCGCGAACGGGGTGGGGATCGGTCTTTGTAATAGGAAAATGGCCGGAGGGAGAGGGGAAAGAGGATTGCGCCTCATACCACGGCCTATTATAATATAATAATTAGCCTAAACAATAACTTTTGCATCCCGACGCCGAGTATGCTTCAGAGAGCCCTGCTCACAGTAACCATTTTTATCTTCAACATAATAATTAAAAATATTACGTTATTTGCGTTATTTGTTATTTTTCTCCAATTCAGTATTATTCTTTATACAGATAAGTTCGTTAGTCAACTTGGGCATTTAATGTAGATTAAGATTGTCGTTTACAGTTTTCTACTTAAATGAATACCGTAGAAGATATCACGAATTGATGAACACATGAATCGAACCTAGGACCTCGAGCATAGCAGTCGCGTTTAGGACCACTAGGCTAATTAATAAGGCAGTTATGAAACCACTTTGTAAATTGCACCCGTGCGAAGCCGGGGCTGGTCGCTAGTAGGATATATTTTGTTACGTAAAGTAATATACTAAATAAGGAGTAACCATAACGGTGAACCAATTCGGAAAAAAATCCGGCCAAGTACGAGTCGCACTCGCTCACCGAGGGTTCCGTGATTCGCAAAAATCAACAAGTTTATAAATTATATCATTTTTTTTTTGTTTGTGCTGTAAATATAAACTTACGGTGTTCGGATTTTTTCCTTTACTTGTACTATAAGACATTGCTTCTTGCAAAATTTAATGACTCTAGGTTAACTGGAAGTACCCTTATAGGTTTTTATGCATTTTGCGAGTGTTAAAATATGCGGCATAAATGGCCGTAAGGATTATGAACCTGATTATGTGATATTAATTCCAGCTTGATAACTCTCCATGCGCTCCTGAGAAAAAGGGCCTTGACAGACAGACAAACTGAAAGACAACGAAGTGATCCTATAAGGATTTCTTTTTTTCTTTTAATGTACGGAACTCTAAAAGGACTCTTAGTGGGTGCTTAAATGGCTTACGCTAGGTAAACCATAACAAACATCAAATTAATGTACTAAATAATTGTAGATTTTAAAAAGATCCATAAAAAAGTCTATCTCCTAAAGTCCACCTACAATAAGCCACAACCAAGACACAGTGTTTTTAAAATAACCGGCAGACGAACATTGGGGGCTGCTAAAGTCCACGAAAGCGAAGCCGCGTGCATCACAAGTTAAATAAAGAAATACTATATAGGTATATACTAATATACAGAATAAGTTACATATTTATATAATATTGTTACAACCGTGGGTACTAAAAATGCCGTTGATTGACGTGAAGAAGATTTTATTTGAATTCCACACAGTTACAAATTACACGAACTCACAACACTGTTATTTATTACACTGTGGTTTCACTTCCTTTTATTGCTGGTCGTTATCGCTTTATAATTCAAAACAGAACTGCATCGACGCCGCGTCTGAGTCGCTTATATACCTACACTAAACGACCGCAGAAACATCGTGAAGCATCGCGACTTTTCTTGATGCTATATACATGTGTGTGTAAACTGCGATGTTTATACAAACATGCGCCGCGGTTGTTTACGACGCGAACATTATTTCGATGTCCTGAGAAATTTCTAGTTGCTTCGAGATATTTCGGAAACAGGATTTTCCCTATCTTTTTAATTGGGTTGTAACAGGTCGTAACAATATATTTATTCTCACATATTTTTACGCATATAAAATAAAATACAGCTTTAAATATTATCTATTAAATAAAAAGTATTATCAAAGAGGCTCTCTACCCAAAATGCTGGCAGAATTTAGATTATATTCTCAGCGGCTAAGAGTTTTAATTTTATAATAACTTTCTTTCAGATCCTAGATTGCATTTTATCTGCGATTATCGATCTAACATTTGTGTGCAACGACTGCTTCGACTGCATCCAGATGCTGATTAAAACTGGCATTGTCCCCAAGTTGATTCCACTGCTCTCTCATAAGGTTATGAAAGTACGGATTGATGCTTTAACAGCTATCGGTAACATATCATGTGGTACTAAAGAACAGATTCAGGTTGTGTTGGACTGTGGCGTGTTGTCATACATACCAGCTCTGTTATCTCATCAGGTGAGTGCTCTAGAAACATATTATAATAAGTTTGCTCCCAGAAAGTTTCGTTAATGATTGATATATTACAAATGTTAAATAGTTACCACTTTTTCCTGATTTAACTTTAAATTTAGCAAATGTTTCGGGAGTTGCATTTTGTAGATAGAACACTACGCTTCTTATGCATTAGTAGGTATTTATACAACACTTATTTAAATAATTATTCCGCTCCTAGTAGTACAAAACTCGTGACAGAAAATAAACAAGAAATATTTAGAATTAAAATTTACCTACAATTCATTATTAATATAAAAATCTAAGAATATATTTTTTTTAATAATGATGCATTCTAAATATGCTTTGTTTTTGTGTCTGTGAGCTTATATAGAGCATAATGTATCGTCTTTCCGCAACAAAAAACTTTTGTTATTAATTTTTGAGATGAATCTGAAAATGTTACTTCTGAAACTAACCGTGGAAAAGAAGAAAAATCAAAAAGAGAAATGTTAGTAACTGAAACGATTAAGGAGATGCGGTCGAGGCTGTAGACCCGATTCTTATTAAACCTATAAGGAGTAAGTGTTAAACGATAGTAGTAAACAAATAATAATAAAACCTGAAACAACCGTTACTTTTTTTAAAGCGGAAGTAGCAAAACAAATACGGATCCTACGCAAGTAGTCAAAACTCGGTATGCTTCATTAAGCTTTTTAAACATTTAAATTTATTGCCCGATACAATTGAGAGCTCTTAAAATATTAAAATAATCATCCATCGTTAAATATGCAGCCCGGAGGAGCACCCAACTAGCCAGACGCAACTCAGCAGTTCTTAACTCACACGTGAATCGCTGCTATATCATCTCTTGGGTCATACGGAACTGCATAACTAAGTAGTGCAACAAAAACAAAACAAGATATCGCAGACAGAATATTGTAAATATCAAATTCAGCTATTGTCTCCGGCAAACAGTTAGCCATTAAACTATGTCATATCCAAAATCAAATCAAATATAAGGAAATAATTGTTTGCTATGATAATATTGAATCTTATGCTTTGATTATAAACAAAATTAACTTTTGAAATTAAATTAGGTAAGCGATGATAATAATAAGTGGCTTAAAGGTTTTTTTACTATTATTGATTATAGAATAAGGAAACTTGTAGACTGGCTGTAAGTTTCCTGGCCAATATTTTCGATGGGAATGAGCAACAAGTGCAAGCGGTGATCGACGCTGGCCTACTACCCAACATTGTGGAGAAACTCGACAAGGGCGGGTTAAAGAAACAGAGGCAGGCTTTGCGGGCCGTCACCAACCTCAGCACGAAAGGCAACAAGAAACAAGTTGCGGCGCTCATCGACTGCGACGTAATACCACTAATGTACAACCTACTCAGCTATGAAGATACAGAAGTCATTAACGTAAGTGTAGTGTGTGGTAGCGAACTGTCGTGTTGAGTTGCTTGTAGCTTCTAGCATACTGACTTATATTTTATCTTTTACACAATTTCACATACGGTCATTTAATTCCAAACTAAGCAAAGCTTGTAATATGGTAACTAAACAGCTGATATACATACAAAGTAAAACGAAGAAAATATTATGAAATTATACATTTAACCAATAGAAGTATGTACCATTATTATCTATTCACTTTCGCCATTTTGAAAGTAATTCATTGATTCCATTGCTGAAAAAATTGTGTGAGCAAAAATCAATAAAATCTTTGAAGGTAGTTTGAACAGCCTCATCGGATTTGAATTTATTTTCCTTGAAAGAAATTGTCCAAATTCCGAAAAAAGTGCTAATCTGTTGGAGCAATGTCCGGGGAATATGGTGGGTTTCGGCGAAATTCCAACCGCAGTTCTTTTAATTTAGCGACCGTCGGGTCGTCGGGTCTAGCGTTGTTCTGAAGCAGCAGTGGGCTTGAGATATTGACCAGTCTCGGTGTTTAACGACTAGCTTTTCCATCATGGTTTGCACTTGTTGACAATACAGATCTGCCGTTATCGTCTGGACAGATCTTACGAAGCTGTAGTGTATGACACCAGCACTGGTCCACCAAACACTCACCAGTACCTTTTTCTGAGATGACTTTCGCTTGGGACAGGACTTGGCCGGTTCTCCTGGGTTCAACCACTGTTATGAGCGTTTTCGATTGTCGTAAATGATCCACTTTTCGTCACAAGTAACTACACGATTCAAAATTCCCTTGTTATTGTGACGGTTGAGTAATGTAATGCAGAACTCAATATGTGTTTGTTGGCGTGCTTCAGTCAATTCATGCGGTACCCATTTCTCGAGCTTTTTCACTTTTCCCGTTTGTTTCAATTAATTAATTTGCCGGGAACTCTGATGTGTTTCGCGAATGATCCGCTTCAATGATCACCTTTGATTCTTCATTTTCAACTAAGGTCTCCGGCCGTCCACGGGGTTTGTTTCGTAGGTCAAAATTTCCAGAATGTAAACGTTGGAACCAAAAACGTACCGTGATTTCTATTACAGTAGCTTTCCCAAACACATCATTAATCCTTCGAGCTGATTCTACAGCGCTGATGCCACAATGGAACTTATATTCGTAAATAAGGCTATATTTTAAATTATCTATTTTGTTAAAAGAACGATGTCAAAGAAAAGTAAAACGGAGCGGAAACAAATGAATCAATAAATTCTAAATAAAAATACACAAGACTAAATTTGGAATAAATTTGAAAGAAAGAAGAAAGAAAGAAAAGTTTATTTATTCACCACACAACACATCAAAAAAAATAAATAAAAAAAATTCCAAAAATAATAAGTAACGCGCCGTGCGGGAATAAACAGGTCCCAGTCTAAGCATAATTACTACACTAAAGCAGTGCAGCGCTGGTATTCTGACTAGGTCATATTAACAAACATCACGGACATCAATAAAATAAAAATAAAAAACAAATAGTAAATTAATAAATATAATACATACTAACAATGTACAAAAAATTAATAAGATAAAGAGAAATTAAAACTGTGTTAGAGGGAGAGTGAGGAGAGTTCACACCTTTATTAAGATCACGGTAAGCTACCATTCTGGTCCTGCAACAAAAGGTTTTTCAACGTTGCTCTAAAAGTTTGGACTGTTTTTAAAGCCCGAAGTGGCGGCGGTAAATCATTCCAGCATCGCGAAGCCGCAAACTTAAATGAACCTCGGTAAGCCATAGATCGGTGCTTCGGAGTAATAAGCACAAAGCTGCTGGTTCTTCTTGAGAATCTATGTTGAGACTCTGCCCAAAGTAACTTCAAGTATAAAATTTCGGTTTTTGCTTGTTAATTACTCCGAACAAAATCACTCCAAGATGCAGCCTCCTACGCGGCTTCATTTTTAACAAATTAGAAGAATTTAAATAAGGAGTAATATGAGAACGTGATGGAACATCCAAACAGAAACGTGCACCAGCATTTTGGATGCGTATATAGCAAACCAAGAAGGCCCTTCTCCAACACTCTTTCCCACCACGTCTGGTCCCCGCAGGAAATGTAGACCGACACCCTCTATAATCTAATGGTATAAACCAACAAACATTTTCACAAGAACCCAGCCTTTTTTTTTTTTAACGTGGAGGAACCCGTAATGGGTACTCACCCGCCCGGGGGGACGTGGTTACGTGAGACTCCTACTCACTAAAACTTCACGGTGTATTATCCGCCGCCACGATGAGGCGACGTGGGACCTGCAGGTAGCATACTACCGCGTCGCCCCGACGGCCGGCCCGGCAATGCCGGGCCCCGGCCTAAATAGGAGACAGCTCAGTACTCCCAAGCTGTCTCCTCCGTCCGCCGAACCTGTGCAATGAGAAGACGGGCCCCCGACCCATCTCCCCTGCTTCGGCTAGGGTGGCGGGAGTTGGCGAATGAATCGCCTCCTCCGACAACCCGCTCTTCTTTGTCGGAGAGGGTTGCTTAGGGGATCTCCCTCGCGGACCCTATCCACAGCCTCCTTCTGCGAGATGATGTCCTCGCAGAAGGAGACCATCGTATGCCACGACCCCTCACTGTCGAGCATGGCTCTCACTAAACTTGGCAGTGAGAGGTCCCCTCCTACCACCGCGGTCAGAGCTAGGCGCTGCTC
This sequence comes from Saturnia japonica, assembly GCA_033032175.1. NCBI lineage: Eukaryota > Metazoa > Arthropoda > Insecta > Lepidoptera > Saturniidae > Saturnia > Saturnia japonica. The sequence goes on from CM065331.1 coordinate 10,137,918, forward strand.
GTCACACGCAGCACACTCAGAAAGAGTGTGCTGCGCCGTGTCTTCCACAGCACCGCACTCGTGACACGCGGTGGTGGGCTCTCTGCGGGCTATTTTGTGCAGGTACCATCCGAAGCAGCCATGTCCGGATAGCACCTGCACAAGCCTAAACGTCAGGGAGCCCCGGTCCCTGTTTATCGAACCGCCATCTTCCGTCCAGGATGAGGCCCAGATAACTCATCTGGGCCCCAACTCGGATCCTGTGCCCTTCGACTAAAATGTGTGTCTCAGGAGGCGGCCCACACCGGGGCCCATGAAAAAGTAAGGCCTCGGTCTTTCCGAGCCGCCACCCTGAGGCCCAACGACTGTATGCGTGGCCAGGCGCGCCACCTCTCCCCCTGGGCCACGACAAGGGTGTCGTCCGCGTAACAGATTATGGGCGTCCTCGAAGGGAGCGCTACGCGGAGCACCCAGTCGTAGCCCATGTTCCACAGGTGCGGCCCAAGCACCGACCCCTGTGGAACACCACACTCTACGTGGCGCCGGGCCACAACTCCCTGGCCGTTCGCGAAGACGACCTCTTTATCCTGGAGGTAGTCCTCCATCAGCCGCCGCAGATACGAGGGCACTCCGAAAAACCGGAGTGCCTCTCGAATGACACCATGCGGCAGACTTTTGAAGGCGTTGGCGATGACAATCGACACCGCCAGCAACCTACCTCCCCCCTGGGTCGCCTCCGCGGACCACGCCTTCTAGGTGGAGAGGGCGTCCAAAGTTGAACGTCCTCTCCGGAAGCCGAACTGCCGGTCCGAAATTACCGGCCACACTTCCTCCATGTTCCGGATGACACGGGAGACAACTATGCGTTCCAGCATCTTTCCCGTGTCATTCAGGAACACAAGGGGTCAGTACGAGGATGGGCAGTCGGGAAGGCGACCCCCCTTCGCAAGAAGGCAGAGCCGCCCCACCTTCCAGAGCTTCGGGAACCGTTCGGCTGATAAACAACGGTCGAACAGCTCCCGAAGCTCTCCCCCCATGTGGCCCAGCGCCACGCCTAGTAGTAGGCCCGGAACTCCGTCCGGGCCAGGTGCCCTCCGTTTATTACGGAGGCGCTTCACCACCAGCCTCATCTCTTCATCAGTGATGGGGCAGGGAAGCGACTGCTCCTCCGCAATGACGTCCCCACTTGATATGGGAGGTGGGAGGAGCTCTGGAGGGTCGGGCAACAATGTGGCCACGACCCTCGCCAGGACCTCTGGATTTAAGGTTTCCGTTGAAGGGGGCGCCTGCCTTCGGAACTTTTTCCTAATCATTCGGTAAGGGCGCCCCCACGGATCCCCATCCAGGGTCCTGAGGAGCTCCTCCCATCTCTCATTTTTGGCCCGGCCGATGGCTATCTGCATTGACTTTTTGCACTCTCTGTAGTCACCATACATTTGACTCAAGAACCCACCCTCCAGCAACATAACCTAACAAATTACAATAAAAATAAAGAACAAACTAGGAACCCAACTATAAAAATTGCGACTTTGAATACCAGAACTCTGAGAACCGAGAAAAGTCCACTAGAATTGCATTGAAAGATTTAAAATGGGACATAATCGGTATCAGCGAAATGCGTAGGATAGGAGAAGCAATTGAAGAACGCTCAAAGTACATTTTATACTATAAAGGGGGGATTGCAGCCAGAGAGGAGTGAGTTTCCTCATAAATGCATCACATAAAAACAATATAGATGAACTTATCGGTGTGTCAGGAAGAATCGCAATATTAAATATTAAGTTTACCGGTTATAAGAAAATGTGGTCTATCATCCAGGTATATGCACCAACAGAACGAGCAAAAAAAGAAGAACTAGAGACTTTCTACGACGAACTTTCTGATAGCATTACAAAATTCTCGAATAATCATGTAGTATTTATAGGAGATTTTAACACGCAAGTTGGCATCAGACAGAAAGGCGAAGAATATACAATAGGAAACTTCGACTATGGGAAACGGAGTTCTCACGGGCAGATCTTAGTCGACTACATGCTCGAACACAACCTCGTTATCCTAAACACTAAGTTCAAACAGAAACACAACAAAAAATGGGCATGGATCTCCCCAGATACAAAATATAAGAACGAAATAGACTACATGATGATCAATCACCCAAAAGCATAGTGTTAACACCAACCATCGAATGGTCAGAAGCTGTGTAAGACTTTTGCCACCGAATAATTCAAGAAAAACAATCGGCAACTCCAAAGAAGACCATATAAGCGCAGAAAATCTCAGGAAAACCAATAAAATGCTATCCACCAACAATATACTAAACGACATAGAGAATGATATCCTAAAATCATACGATAACCTAGAACAAAGTCTTAAAGAGGGACTAAGAGTTAAAGCAACCAAAAGCAAAAAATATATAAGCGAAAACTCTGTCAAACTCATCCAGGAGAGAAGAAAGCTTTTGTCAGACCCTGAAAATAAAAATAATAACACAGAAATCGCTGAAACCAGTAAATCCATAACCAAAAGCCTAAGAACTCACCGAAATCAAATAAAACTAGCAATATTTGAAAGACACATTACTAAAACGGGCGGTATCAAAAAAGCACTAAAAGATCTGAGAGAAATAGACAAACAGTGGATTCCCAAAATTAAACGCAATGGGAAAAATATTACAATTAGAAAAGATATCAAAGTACATCCTACCGCCTTCTATACCCAACTGTACTCTAATAACGGAAATGAGATGCACCAATCTATACAACATACAGCAGACATACCACCTAAAGAAACCTACGAAGGTACAATGCAGGAATCTGAAATACTAACAAGGGAAGTTGAAAGAGCAATACTCAGACAAAAAATGGATAAAGCCCCCGGACCTGACAAGATCCCAAACGAACTATTGAGAGGTACTGTGGATGAACTAAGTCCTATTCTAACAAAAATATTCAACAAAATTCTCTTCAGCGGGCATATTCCAGAACAATGGACAAAATCCCAAATTATTTTTATATACAAAAAGGGTCCAAAAGAAGACGTTGGAAATTATAGACCTATCAGCTTGATGTCCAACGTTTACAAACAAAGTTTTTGCCAAAATCATCTTGGAAAGAATGACTTAAAGTCTAGACGAACAACAGCCAGTAGAACAGGCAGGCTTTCGTAAAAACTACTCCACATTAGATCATATCCATACGATTAAGCAATTACTAGAAAAATGCAAGGAATTCAATTAAAAAAAAAAATATATATATATGTGGGATGATGGCAAAAGCTTAGATGCCGAATTAAAAAAAAAAAGAAACTCGCGTCGATAATAAGATAGATGGCGACAGGAGAGATTGAAGAATGACGTTTGGGTGAAGACGGTGTGTTTGGTAACTGGGGTAGTGATTGTGATTTTAAGACGAATTGTTGATGTATTCCTGTAGTAAAGACGTTTTCCAGTTAATTAGTGTTTTTTCTTTGCCTACGTCCCACATATATAGCTTTCATAGATTATAGTAAGGCATTTGATAGTCTCTTTCACGATAAGATATGGAACAGCTTAGAAGAACAAGGCATACCCAGAATATACATAAACACACTACAGAAGAGCAATAGCAAAGCACGAATACAATTGGAATCACTGGGAAACGAATTCCCTATAGAGGGAGGAGTCCGACAAGGCGACCCGATCTCGCCAAAGATATTTTCCGCTGTACTGGAAAGCATTTTTCGGAAATTGGAATGGGAAAACTATGGCATTTATGTTAACGGAAAACGGCTTAATCATCTTAGATTTGCGGACGACCTAGTGCTTATAGAAGAATCACCTAAAAAACTAGAGCAAATGATCAACGAGTTATCACAGGAGACCTACAGATACGGATTAGTCATGAACGCCTCCAAAACTAAACTTTTAACTAATAGTATAGAACTATAGATATCTACAAAAGGGGTACCATTAGAATACGTTGAAGAATATGTTTACCTAGGCCAAATTGATATCTTTTAAAAACCAAACAACAAAAGAAACTAACAGAAGAACAGCAGCTGGGTGGAAGAAGTATTGGGCACTTAGATATATAATGAAAAATAAAGACTTCAGCATATCAATCAAGCGTAAAGTATTTAATACATGCATACTCCCTTGTCTGACTTATGCCTGCGAGACATGGGCCCTTACAGCGTCACATAGAGCTAGAATAGCATCTTGCCAACGTGCGATGGAAAGAACCATTCTTGGCATTAGAAGAAGTGGTAGAGTAAGAAATATAGATATATAAGTGAAAGAACTCGAGTAAGAGATATCCTTCAAAGAATAGACCAACTCAAATGGAAGTGGAGGGGCCATATGATGCGTACAAAAGAAAAAAGATGGAGTAAAGAGTTAACAAATCGGTTTCTCAGAGATTCAAAAAGGAGTAAGGGCAGACAGCAGTATAGGTGGGAAGACGAAATAAAAAGAACAGCCGGACCATACTAGACAAGAGTGACCAGAGATAGAACTCAGTGGAAAGAGTTAGAGGAGGCCTTTGCCAAGAGGCAAACTGAGTTGAGAGATATTTTATAAACTTTAAAATTTATATTATACTATACTACATAAGTGATAATATTTAGTTGTTAAGTAATTATGTAACTGATCTCAGTAATAAAGGCTATATTTATTTATTTATTTATTAGTAAGGGGGTGGGGCTTCACTGTACCAGGGAACATGTGAACACGAACAACTATTGATTCATGGCATATCTCCCTTGTTTTACCTCATCTGTGAGTGTAACCCTTCGGAGACAGAATTTCATAAATTTATTTGTCTGCAGAATGTGCTGGAGAGTTTGTCCAACATGTTGGAGAAGACCGAAGAGAACGCTCGCCAACTGGCTGACGGCATCGCGGAGTGCGACGGACTCGACAAGATCAAACAGCTGCAGAGTCACGACAATGCAGAAATACATGAGAAGGCGAACAATATACTCAAACAATACGAAGACGTAAACGTGAGTGTTCTTCTGTATAGTGATACTTATTATGATATGACTTTTTCAGGTAAAACGAGTCTATTAAACTACTGTCTGTTATTAGAAGCTTAATATTGAGACCAGTTTGTTATCGCCTGGTGAACACGCCAATGTGATATGCCATTGTGGGTAAATATCTATACGCCAATGTGATACGTATAAACAATTACACAACACGGTCGCAAACATATTATGCATCGTTAATGATGATTTAACTTACCTGCTTATCGGTACTGGTACATTAAGGAGTGTATTGCAGCATGAAATTTGCACGATAAGCATTTAAGCAAACTCCGCGGTAGTTGCTATTTATCGTTAATGAACTTAGCTCGCATATAATAAAACCCTGCGAGGGTTGGTATGCATCGTTAATGAACGTTGTTCATCTGCCTATGGGCAGCCGTGCATTTCATGTATTTGAAACAAAAAATGCTAAAGCGAATAATACCCCGCGAGGGCATTTTGAATTTATATGCGAAACGTACCCCGCGAGGTTAGTTTGCATTTTTAATAAACATTAGCATCTCAAAATAACCATGACAAAATCTGCAGGTAGACAAGTTAATACCGGAATGCAATGAAGTTAACTATTACGGTGTTTCATCCTATGTGTGATGGTCATAATCCAGTCTTAATATTCAATATATCACTAGTTCAAGAACTCAGTTTAGAACAAATATTTACTTGCTTTATAATTTCACTTCAAAAAATACGACCATTCTATTACAAATTCTGACCTGTGGAAGTTTAAGCTTATTTTCTACGATATGTACGATAAATATAAAATGTAAAAATGATAATTTTTAAGGTAGAAAGCAAAATTATTTTTTAAATTAAATCCTTAAATGCCTTGCAGATTTAAGACAAGTAAAATAATTTTAAAAGAAATTGAAAATTCAATACTTAAAGTCGAACGGTTAACCCGCTAATAATAATATATTCATAAATATAGGTACCTGTGTTTGGAGTTTGAACACTTTCATAATTTTAAAGTAACCAAGAAGGCTATTTGAAACACTTTAAAAATATTTGTATAATACTTGTGCAACTTAAGTGTTTGTGGTTTGAACAAGACGCTAAAACTTTTAAATACAAATTGCCCGTTCGAGGCATATTTAGAGAGCACAAGTTGTTCGAACGAAAAACATCACGCCAATGATGAACAAATTCATCGCGTCCTGCTACCACGGCTACGGCTCCCCCCGCGCCGCCTGTTGACACATGATGGAGGTGCGAAAGAGATGGCTATAAGAAGGTAGAAAGAAAAATCAACGGAAACACAGATGCGCTGCTCTCAATATTAAGCTTCTAATAACGGGCAGTAGTTTAATAGTGTATTCGATGCGACGTCTTACATTTAAAAATTTAAAATATTAAAAGTGTTAATAAATAGCACGCCGCCCCTATGATGCCCCTGTTCCTTTAATCACATTAATTTTTAAACATAATTTATATTTTTTAATTTCAAGCCACTTAAACGTGCTTAGCGGCGCTAAATAGCCATTTTGTAACTTTAACAGTTCGTTAAACCATATTTAGCGAATAATTTTTCTTTGTGCAAGATGATAATTTTGTTTAACCGCTTTAAATGTGGTTAGTCTTACTTTAATCATAATTAAAAGTGTTACGCAAATCCTTCTAAGACATTAAGCTATGGAAGTATACGAAGTAGAATAACCTAGCGGTGGCAATATCTGTTTTACCTTGTCCACCAGGTTATCCGCTTTTTGACAGCTGCTTTAGGATGTAACTATTCCAAATTACGTAAAAGTTAACTTTAAAATGAGATTAAAAATAAATATTCTAACTGCGTTATGTTATTACATTATCTTAATTATGACTTCTTTTAAACATTATAATACCGTAATGTAACAGGTTTTCCAAAAAAATGATAATTGTTAATCGTATTAAATTTAGTTACATTCTATCGTAACTAGTGATGGGATCGAATGTATTCGCTGTAATAATTTTATACATGATATTTAGATCAGTATCGGTAAATAGAATTCACTCAAATATCAATAAAATATTATAAATTAAACAGAATCTTTTTCAAAACAAATCAATGGCTATATTAAGGGGTTTGTATACGAAAATTAAAACAACCAGATGAATATTTATACATATTTGTTTATTATTAGTCGTCTTCCGACATGGAACTTTCGTCTGAAGACTCGCCGTCTTCACCTAAGTGTATTGTGATTGGTTCTTGCTCTATAATGGTGTCGAAGGCCACATCTCTTTCCCAATCCGATAATATTAGTCGTACAGTCCTTTCCACTACACTAGACCAATTTTCAGGCGTCACTTGATTACAAGAATCCTTTAGTAATTCAAGCATCTTATTAGCTGTAAATGGCGAGCCATTGCTATTTCTGCCAACATATCCTTTAACTTGTGTCCATATCATTTCGATAGCATTATATTGGCAGCGGTATGGTGCAAGTCTGAGAACTGTATGGCCATGTTCTGCTGCCATTTCGTCCACCACGTATCTAGGTTTTTGTTTTTAAAATGCTTATCTGGTCACACTTCAACATAGATTCGTCTATGCTTACGCCATTATTGCGAAGCCAGTTTATAATATCTGACTTTTTATTGGCCTGCATTGGTATTTTATCCAATTGGCGAGAATGATACGGTGCATTAGTCAACTTCCTTAATGTTAGAAACTCTTTTCTCAAGTAACAGTCATATATGTGACGTCGTATTGCGTCAGCGTCAAATTCGTCCACATTGGTTACTACGTACAGTTTTTTTTTTCTTTTTCGGCGTTGAGGGCTTATTTAGTTCTGTGCCACTTTTGCCATAGACTTCCTTAGTAATATTTGTCCACTGTATTCAGACTTGATGCCTAGAGCTTCCACAACACGATCACGCACTTGTGACACGGGCAAAAGGGGTCCACCATTTTGATTTTCTCTTTCAAAATAGTCACGCAAGCGTATCACCAATTCCCTCGACTGTCCTCTTAGTACACTTCCCTTTGGCATATTACAATATCCAAATATATGCGAAATCTATACAGCGAACACTTAAGTTCTACACAGGCACAAAGTTAACAGGGAGGAATATATAATGTACTCAACTTTTCGTATTAAAAATGGAAAAACATCATACAGAAAAGTGACTAGCACGTAAGTACGGACCTCTCGTTACGACTGTTGCTGAGTGTTAACCACAGAACACTATTACTCCTAGTGGAGAGTGTTAACCGTCAGCAAACAAAATGGCGGCGGCAGCATTATGCTAGTATTGCCAGGACATGAATTTGCCTCCATAAACAGGATGTTAATGTTTTATTTCGATATTTTAAAACTATCATAAAATATTATGCACAAAAACGGTGTGTTTACCCCATATTTATGTTACATATTACTTACTACATAATAAAAATTAACCTCATATGTAAAAATAAACTATACTCTTGAATAGGAATAGAAACCGCACCATTTCCAATTCGACAATAAAAAATCGATAATCGATACTAATAAAGTATCAATAATCGGATCAATAATGACATTGTCACGTTGCTGCAATCACTATTTCCATCTTTCAATAACTGTCAAAAAGTGGTTAACCTGGTGGACAAGTTATAATTCGCGAATCTTTCGTACTGCGAATGCAGCAGAGCTTAACCTTCCCGCCAACGCGAGTTAAGCTCGCTTTTTATAAATTTGAATTTATGGACTATCAACACTAAAACGATAAACTTTAAACCAAGCTTTGTCAATTTGCGGAGTGATTCGTGAGGAAGGTTTAGGTGTATTAAGGTGTTGTGTAAATTGGCTGAAATATTATTATGTCAATGATTGTTGGAGATGTCGGAAAAAATCGTGTCGACTGGAAGCTTAATTGGCCTGCGCGTAAAACAATAGAGTTACATATTTTACGTAATTATTTTTCTTAAATTTAGACACATCTGTATTATACTCTGCTATACATGCGAAGCCAGGGGCGTTGATAGTCGGTTGTAAATTTCGTTTCATCCGTTTGTACGAAAACGTAGTACTGCTTACTTTAGTGTACTGTGAGTGCGCGCCTACGTCACGCAATTGCACACGTTCCTCTTCCCCGCTACACTTCCAGCCCCCGTTATCGTCAGTAGTACCTCGCCACCCGCATGAATTTTTACGACTATAGTTTTAAATCGACAATATGTTTTCCAGAAGATACACAAACAGAAGGATAAACTTATAAACAATAAAAGGAAAAATATCCGTCAGAGGCAGCACAATGTATCGATCAGCCGTTGCACAGACGAAGAGAAGATCAAGAGAACACGCGCATCCACTGACCTCAAAGAGTTGGTGATGTACGCTGCCAACTCAGACAACCCAATAGTGCAACTAGCAGCAGTCAGACAATGCAGTGGACTCTTGTCTTGTCGAGAGAGCCCTCCAACTGATGAAATAATAGCCACGTGCATCCTCCCTATCCTGGTTCAATGTTCGTCCATAGCCGACAACCCCACACTTCAATATGAAACTGCACAGGTTTTAGCAAACATAACTCGTGGCAATTCAGCATTGATTAATAAAGCAGTTGATGCTAGTGCCGTACCAGCTCTGCTGCAACTGCTCAACTCTCCGCATGAAAATGTTTGTGAAGAGGCTCTCTTGGCTTTAAGTAATATCATTAAGAATGGTACAGTTCTACGAGACGCTGTGATTGAATACGGATTTGTAAAACAATTGCTCAGTTCTATAAAGCCAAATGTACCGGTTCCGGTCCTACGTCGAGTCGGACGGGTGATTCTGAACCTGTGCAAGTGTAAGGACCCACCTCTGCCAGTTACCGCTTTTCGAGAAATACTTTCATCTCTCAATGTACTAGTCCTGCACAGTAACACGAATGTAAGTTATTGTATTTTCGATTATATTTAAGAAAACAACTGAAGCGTTGATGTCTTCGTGGTAGCATGTACGGACTTCACCTCGATCGACGTGAGTTCGAATCCCTGCAATGCGCCTAAGCTTTCGGTTACCACTACCACCCTCAAGTTTAAATCTGTCACCAAGCACCTATAGGTGTGTTCCGGCAGCCGCACTTGAGAGCGAGCCAGTCCAACCACTAGGTTTAGTGTGTCATCAGTTTGAGCCACATCGTCACATGGTAGTATGTGACCATATTATTATTATTCTAAACGAGGACTGTGCAGGCTTATGCAGTCCTGTATCACTGCGAACTATTGAGAACTATTGTGATCGCTCCACACTGCTAAAGCTCCCCATCAAGCTTTAATATTCTGCAGGACCTTTTTTAGCAGAGAGCAACTGAACCTCATCTGGGAGCAGCACGTGCTTTCCCAGAATCCGGTTACGTTTAGGTATTAGTGAGTCACAATCACACAAGAGGTGCTTTGGAGTTTCGTCCGCACTTTTGCAGAATCTGCAATCTTTTGTGCCGTGGACACCTATGTTGTACAAATGTTTATTTAGACAACAGTGTCCAGTGAGTGCCCTCACTAAGATTCGTAGCTGATTCCTGCTGAGCATCGCAGCTTTTTCAGCTCTACGCTGGTTGAACACGCCAATATGCTCTTTGGAATGATTTTGTTCTGGCAAATTATACCAGAACATTATAGCCTTTCGGTTGTAATGGTTCCTTAAGGTCAATCGAAGATGGCTTTTTGAGATACAATAGAATGAGGTGACCATAACGCTAAATAATAAAGATAATTGCAGAATGAATTCCTGAGATAAACATATCATAGCCATGTAGCTTGTAATGGATTTTGAGTAGACAGTTTAGACCAGTAGAAATGTTTGCCACTGGTAGATTTGTGGTTGAAGTATTTTAGTTTAACTTATGTTTTCATTGTGCTTAGACTATATAAGTAATAAACAATAATACTAAATAAAAACATTTGTTATGCATTTATTATAACACCGACATTTCAGGTCCTAGAAGACGTCCTAGACATACTCGCAGAAGCTGGCAACAACCAGATCCAAGTGGTTATTGAATCTGGAATTGTCCCCAAACTGATAGCTCTACTTTCTCATAAGGAAGCTCAAGTACAGCGTGGTGCTTTAAAGGCTATCGGCAACATAGCCACTGGTACTGAAGAACAGATTCAGGTTGTGTTGAACTGCGGTGCATTGTCTCACTTCCCAGCTCTGTTATCTCATCAGGTGAGTGCTCTAGAAACATATTATATTTTACTCTCAGCAAGTTGTCATTAATAATTGACATATTACAATGATTTCTCTGTGACTTTAGCAAATTAATGTCTCGTGAATGTATTAGGTGTGTGAGAGACAGACCACAAGCGACAACTAAATATTTTTAGTCAATTACCAGATTTATTTACAAGGCCTAACTAACCAAATGCTAACCCTTGTCTGGCATGCGGGCTCTGCCAGGTTCGATTATATTTTCCTAGCTTCCCGCGGGAACGCAATCATTTTAGAAATATTATTTAATCAAAATGGCGGCAGTGCGGTTCGCAGATCATCACGTCTCGTTTTCCGGCAGAGGTGGAACGCGGGATGTAGGAAGCTGCTTTGCTCCTTTCAATGTTAGAGGATAATTGAATTTTTGAGGAGGATTGATGCCTGAATGAGACGAAGCGGAAGGGATGTAACACCACAAAGCATGGGACCTACAGAGCCCATTGGTCTAGTGTACTCAGCACCAAAAGAGGCTGCCAGAGTGACGGTGTCATTCTGTCTAATCGAAAGAATGTTCGTATGAATGAGTATGATGAATATGTGAGTACTGAATATGTGAGTACTAGACTCCTCTGGACAAAGCTAAATACGGGCTTACCCGACATACGTACACCACGCCTGTTTCCCGACGGGTAGGCTGAGACCACGTCCTTCCACTTGCTAAGATTCTTGCATACGTCTTTCGCCTCTTCAACATTCATTCATGCTAGTCGGTTTAGAGTCTAGTTTAGAGACCTTTCTTCAGAACGTCCCTGATTTCTTCAAGTAACGTTCTTCTAGGCCTTCGTGTTCCAACGTTCCCATTCACACTCATCTTATAAATCTGTTTAATTATTATTTTTTCATTAATTCCTGTAATGCCAAAGCTATTTAAGCATCACTTTCTCTTATCACAATATTTCTTATACTCTCACTCAATATCACTCCTTACATTCTTCTTAGCGCTCTCATTTCTACTGTATTTATTCTACTTTCGTGATTTTTCTTCCACAAACAATTTTCCCCTTCGTACATGAGTGTTGGATACTATTGAGCAGAGAGGTCGCGGATTCGATTCCCGCATATGACTGTCATTTGTGTGATGAGAAAATTGTCAGTTGTATGTTTGGGTGTTAAGTTTCTTTATATGTATGTGTATATCAGCCATTTTTTTATTGGCTTATGGCATGTAACTAATTCATTCTCAGTCCACAGACACTCTTATTCAAATCTGCTGGACAATTATTAATGAAAAGATTGAACAGCCATGGACCGCTACTCACCCCTTTCCATCATCATATATTCTGACAAAGGCACCAAAATCCTCATAGAGAGATTTGATCAACAATGCCGATAACAAATTATTCCTCACCATTTTGTCATATACCTTTTTTTGACTTTTTGGTTTATTACCAAATATTTTCCGGTAATGCACCATAAGGAGATTTGATCCGTATATACCATTCCCTTTCTCAATCTCGCTTGGACGTCCCATATTCTTTCTTCTGTTTCTAAAATAACTCTTTCAATTTTAACTTTAGCATATGTAAGGTTTGTCTACAACATTGAGAATGCAAATTTTGCAGTCTTGTGAAACCCTTTCCCTTGTACAATCTGATGATAATTATAAAATTGGTTAAGAACTTTTATTGTTACGACTGATTATAGAGAAATTATATCGGCGAATTAGCTGTACAGTTCCTGGAAAGTATATTGGCTAAAAGTGAGCGACAAGTGCAGGCGGTGATTGACGCTGGCTTGTTACCCAAGATTGTGGAGAAACTTGCCAACGCCGAGTTCAATACACAGAAGGGAGTTTTACGCATCGTTACCAACCTCAGCAGGAAAAGCACAAAGGGACAAGTTGCGGCGCTCATCGACTGGGGCGTAATACCACCTTTATGCAACCTGCTCAGTTGCGATAGCACGGGAGTTATTAAAGTAAGTATTCATTATGTAATGCTTTTCCAAAACTATGGGTTGCAGCAAACATTGTATGAGTCCTGAAACCATAGGACGACACATCAATCAACCGACTCAAATATCAAAAGAGCAACTGAAGAATTCAAACAAACAAACTACATACTTTCAATTGCAACCAGTTAACGAAATTCAGGCTCTCAATTGCTGAGACCTACACTTGTCTGTTTGATGAAGCTATGAATCTCTTCCCTTCAGTATCTCATACCTAATTGACGTGTGATTTTCAGCTTTGATAAACTAAATACCAAACTAAATAACACTCCATGAATTTAATTAAAGTCTTAACATTCATTCGATTCCTAGTATTTTTTTTCTAAATTGGAGTCATTCGCATAGTCACGTCCATTATTTCTTAATGGAGAGCCAACAGGTGAGTCCCGCATTTGGAAGTTTTTGTTAGAAGGATCGCGGGCCAGTCGTCTTTGGGAACCACTGCATTATGTTGATACATCCGTGGCTAATAAAAATGATGTGTATTACAATGAAGGAATTTATTTCTAACACTCGGAACCAAATATACATTGTTCAGCGTCCGCCAGTATGTATAGACATACGCTTGTATAACAGTACAACAGTGTTCGGAGATCGCGCTATACATACGGTTACAGTACTCTCTCTCGTAGATGGTTTCTACTTACCGCTTATTGGAACTGAACTCAGGGTGGTCAATCTGCGGGCCTTTTATGTGCCCGTTTTAAAGAAAGTTCCAGAAGTGCCTAATTGACTTATTTGTCGAATTTCAATGGCTTGTTATTTATTAACACCACGCAATTACTTTTTTACATCCTTGTCAGCGTGTATACTGTTCCCAGTTCGCAAACCTTCATAAAAAGTAACTACAACAAACAAAAAAAAATATTTTTTTAAAGACTAGTTTTCGTAAGTAACAGTCTTATTTTTATGCCCGTTTTCACCAAAGTCCCCTAATTTTAAGGAACACTTAAAGTACATAAAGTGACCACTTAAAGAGATTTTGTTTTCATCAACGTTAAGGGACAGAAATTCGATTTCATAGCGCTAAGGTACGATTATTGAAGTGAAAACTTCATTGGCATCATTGTGGTTTGTAAGTCGATGAAACGAAAAACCGAAAACGACAGTAAAAAGAGACAGATACATAAATTTATAAGATTTAACGTGGGAGAAAATGAGATAGGAAAGTTTTAGGCTATGGTAAAATTGTACAAAAGAGGTTTGTTCCAACGCAATAATGGATTTTATTACTTCAACAAAAAGGCACGAAACAAAAACTTTAGACAACACTTATGACATTCTGTTACTGATTGATATTGTGTTAGGTTATCATAGATATTTCAAATGCGCATTAATTGAAAATGATATTGTGAATAATGATTGTGAGTACTTGTATGTACATTTTCATAAACTTGAAATTAGTGTGTATTTGATCATTTTCTGAATTTAAAAAAACATAGATGTGAAGGTTTCACTTCTACCACGTGTGAATTGCACACATTTTTTTTTTAACAAAGAGATCTGTTAATTTTTGCATATTCGTTTCATGTGTTGTAAAATATAAGACCAGTTTTAGTTCCCCGAAACTTTAGAAAGAAGGAAAGATACACGGAAATTAATAGAAAGTCGAAGAATCTTATCACAGCCACGCATTTACTGACATTTAAAAAATGTGACTAAAAGTATCGTTTTTTTTATATTATTATAGTGTATTTTCCTTTAAGAAAATATTTATAACATTTAGAAAAAAATATTTACCTATTTAAATTTTTTTTATTATATGGGTATATAAAATATTTATTAATCAGAAAATGTGAGCAAAATTATGCGGTCTTCTGAACGCTCGACCGCAAAGTATGTCCGGTTGCTTTCACATAACACTTAAGAATTGGTAAACAAATTGTATTCGGTATTAGCAATTAGAAACTACGAGACAGTAATATTATTTATAGATTCATTAGTCACCGGCAGTGGGGCATATTCCAGTCTCACTTCGTATGTTGCGGCGGGTGAACTGAAGAGTTAAAAAGTAGCAACCGCTGTAGACCCCTATCAGTAATGAAGTGTCTAGGCTTTAACCATTCGGTAACAAGGTTTCATAAATGGGTTTCCTGCAGAACGTGTTGAAGAGTTTGTCCAACATGCTGATGAAGGCCGGAGAGAACGCTCGCCAACTGTCTGACAGCATCGCGGAGTGCGGCGGACTCGACAAGCTCAAACAGCTGCAGAGCCACGACAATGCAGAAATACATAAGAAGGCGAACAATATACTTAAACAATACGAAGACTTCGACGTAAGTGTCATTCTGTCATACATTACTCATAATGTAACGTATTTTAAATTTTAACCAGTGTAATATATATGAAGATATGTTTGTATTGCAAAGATTCACTCGTGTCATGCCTAGGATATCAAGTAACAGAAAATGGCGGAACCTCAAATAGTCGCTTGCCAGTACACAACAAGAGAAGCTCTCTGTGCTCTTCTTAATTTCCACATTTAACGGCAACTTGTGTTTATACACAATTATGTCAAGGTCACGTGGATAGGATAGGTTTTAATTTCTCAATATGGTAGCTCTATTGTTAAAACGTCTAGAGAGTTTTTGTGGCAACTTTAATTCATGCTTCATGATATTATTTATAATTATAATTCACTTTACTTGTGCACAATACCTATTACTGCTTGGGTACATATTGGATTATTAATTAAAATAAACATTTGTAGTTACCACAGAGATATATCTCAACATACCTATCTCACTCATTTATTATATTAATATTGTAGTGCGAGTAACGCCGCGCCGCGTCTTCGTATATATCTACATTGTGAGTTCGCACGTTTGAGATTGGTCATGCATCATGACATACGCACGGAGATATCTTGACACGTTGTGTAACGAGATCGGACTGTCTATTGTCCTTAGAGGTGTCTGCGAGTTCAATTCCTCTTGTATAAAAGCGAATATCAAATTAAATGAACTTTTTGTCTAGTGTTCGTGCATTGTATGACAATCGATTGCAGAGTTGTGTTTGTTGTGCAGGTGGAGGGACCTGCGCCGAAGCGGGCGAGACGGTCTTGAGATCTCCCCCACGTATCCACTGTGACGTCAAGCGCTCGCTTACGATCGTTTGTATCGTCTCTACGTTTACAGGCTGCAGAACCAAATCAACCTCTATTCTATATTTCTCATCATCATCATCTTCTTACCTCTCATCCTACTTATGTAGGGTCGGCAGAACATGTTCTCTTCTTCCACCTTCCTCCACTCTATCAAATATCATCTCAGAATTCACAACTTTTATGCACATATCATTCTTCACACAATCCATTCATGCCTTCTTCGGTCTTCCTCTACTCCTATATCCATCCACCTTCACACATAACATTCTTTTATATAATTTCCATTTCTTTATTTTCCTCGTGACAGCTCGTGTGAAAAATTAAACGAGCGTCTTTTTTACATTATGTATACATTATTTTATAAAAATATGACGTTTACACATGTACAAGGTTATACCAGAGTCAGAGAAACAGATAGGGATGGAGCTATATCGATAACCGTAACACGATAACAGACCCGATATTTTTTCTCAAAATGTAAGAAACTAAACTACTGCCGGATACTTTTGTACAAATTTATTAACTAATATTATATTTCATTACAAGAGGTTACACTTAGTAATTCTTGATTAATAATGCCAACTTCTTCAAAATTTTCGAAGCTGTTGTAAAATAAGTAGGTATGGGTAGGTACTCGACAATGAAACGAAATAATTATAACGACAGGTAATCTTTATTTATTTATTTTAATCAAAATCTGATGAATCGTCACTCACGATATATGCGATCGATATCATTACTTATTTGGTCACAACACTACAACTATCAAATTAGAACTGTCATCGAGCAAATTAAGAAATGGAAATAGTATAGTTATTATTATCTATTCTATATCTCATATAAAACTAAAAAAAGTTAAAAAAATATTTTTTATATTCTGTAATAATTAAGATTATATTGTATTTTATATGATTGTAATAAATGTTTGCGTTATTTTGTAACATCGGTATGTTTAGCTTAGTAAAAAAGGTTAAGATTTTTTTTGAAAATTGAAATCACATATTATTTATATTTACAGATTTGAAGTGCCTTAATATAAAAATAAACAGTGAAAGTCACAGCCGGTTTCTATACTATCTATATATATATATAAAAGTTAAGATGTGACGTTACTGATAGGATGGTTGTTCTGTCGCAAGGCGCCATGTACAAACAACTCATAGAGTTCAATATAATATCTGTGAGATTAATGTATATCTTTATAATGTCGAGATTGTTGTTATTTGAACACTGCAATATCGTTTAGGTACTAATTTCGCCTATCAAATAGGTACATTGAATATTTTAGATGTAGGTACTTACAGTCTCTTGTTGAGGATATCTAATGTTCCGTATTAGACTCTTCATAGATAATGCTGTTTTTATTTTGACTAGGAAAACTGTTTTTAGTATAGCTACCTTCAGTGTTGAACATTTTCACAGTCCCGGAATATTATAACATACATACCAAGGGTCAATCGATTGTTTTACTTACACTTTGTTGTGCCTGACATTTTATTATACATATATATAGCAGTTGTATCTAAGATTATTATGCACAACGGGAAACTTGATTACGTTATCAAAATCTTTTGTTTCTATGAAATTTTGTGGTAACTCAGGATATGAAATATCTGTTCTATACAAAACATTCCTTTCCGAAGACCGAATTAACTTGCGAACTTTGTTTGTAAGGTAAAGGTGGCATGTTGTGGTTTATCGCGTGTAATATAGATCAGCAATGCCTCAAAATACTTTTAAAAAAAATCGTATTTCTAAATACGGACACTGAGTTACCATAAAGAATTTTATCAGAAAACACATAGATGAGATATTTCGCATCAAGTAGCTTCTATTGTATTTGTCTTGAGTCGGCACGGGGGCGCGACGGTGCTCTTTGATCGGAATAAACGAAAAATAGTTAATTGATGTACATACAGATGTATCCACTTCGGAATCTCGAGTAACTAATAACAGTTTGTTTGTTAAATATATTTTATATCCGAATTGATATTTTTTTATATAGATATATTTATATACAAATTTACTAACGTAATAAGTAAAAACAAAAATAATTTTGTCATCTTTCGTTATTAATTTTCACTTATTATATAAGTTTATAACCTATAATATATAATTATAAGCTATTTCCAAAGACACGTATTGCAAAGATAAATCGATACTAAATAAATCTCATTATTTGTTAAGATTATATTATGTATTATTATGTCGTGCTAAGAACAATTACAGTCAATTACATATTTGTACTGAGAACTAGCTCTTACCCACAACTTTGTTCCCCTTGTCTTCGAAATGAAACGACTTGTTGTAAATCTGTTGTAAACTGATAAGCTAAATACAGAAACTCCGCGGGTGAACGATGCAACAAACTTCTGCTTAAAAACGAATCCTATAAAGTATACAAAAGAAGAACAGTTAAACCATACGGCTTGTTTTGCATTTAAACATTAACCTCGTCTGTTGCAATAGTACCTACCTACCAGCATACTCGTGTGAATTTTCTCACGTTATAATGTGTAAACTTACAGTTTAACAGCCATTTTAGTTAGATACATCGTTAATTGATGACGTCTTAAATACATTAGCATCAACAGGTGGCAGATGGGATTATTACGAATTGCCCTCATACCTGCGGCAGCTGTTGGAGGACTACCTCCAAGGTAGAGAGGTCGTCGTAGCGGGCGGCCAGGTGGTGGTGGATTGGCGCCACGTTAGGTGTGGTGTTCCACAGGTGTCGGTGTTGGGGCCGCTCCTGTGGAACATGGGCTACAACTGGGTGCTCTGCGTACTGCTCCCTTCGAAGATGCACACAATATGCTACGCGTACGACACCCCAGTCGTAGCCTGAATTACCCGGCGGTGGCACGCCTGGCCACGGGGGGTACAACTCTGGTGGTTGCTATTTGTTGTTATTTTATGGGTCTCGTTATGGACCGACCTAGTATAACCTTGAAGGGTCTAGATTCCTGGTTAGGACCCAGATGAGATATCTTATCACACACACACATATCACACCATCGAGGAAATAGATGGTGGAACCTCTGTGACTCCCGGGGAAGTCAGCATACTTAGACGCAGGGAGAAGCTTGAGGTGATGTGGCGATGGGGTATGACCCATGAAGGAAGGAGACAGGAAAATAGCGTAAAAGGGAGCAAGCAAGGCTCTCCCTCACGTTCTGACTGGTGAAGGTGCTATCCGGGCATGGTTGCTCTGGCCACCTACCGTGTGTCATGAGTACGGTGCGGCTGAGGACACTGCGCAGCACACTTTCCTGGAGTGCTCAGACCACGGTGGTAGGAAAGGGACCTGTCTATCGAATATTCTGAAAGCCATGCACGACGAGACTGCAACTGGTCTCCTTCTGCAAGGAGAATCCTCTTAGCGGCACCCGCCGAGACAGAAGAACGGGAGGCAGGTGGGGGCCATTTGCTCGTCTCCTTTCACTGCCCTAGCCGAACAAAGGAAGACTAGCGGGGAGGCCCGTATTCCCATTGCACTGGTTCGGTGGACGAAAAGACAGATAGTGTTGTACCAAACTGCAAACTGTTTCCTATTAGCGCCGGGGCCCAGCATTCAGCCCATGGACCCGTGTTGCTCCGTTACGACGGCGGA
This sequence comes from Saturnia japonica, assembly GCA_033032175.1. Taxonomy (NCBI): domain Eukaryota; kingdom Metazoa; phylum Arthropoda; class Insecta; order Lepidoptera; family Saturniidae; genus Saturnia; species Saturnia japonica. Next base: position 10,157,746 of record CM065331.1, read on the forward strand.
CGATACACCTACATCGTGGAGTTTTAGTGAGTAGGAGTCTCACATAACCATTCGTTCCCCCGGACGGGTGTGTACCTATGACGGGTCTCTCCACGTTATAAAAAGAGGTGAGGTAAAAAGAAGAAAAGAAACTGTTTCTACGCGGACCCGTGTCTCCCCACCTATAGCGACTGATTGTACACCGTGCGGTTTAGTGATTAGGGAGTCACCTAAACACTTAAAAACCATCACATGACACTTTGAGATCCCGCTAATAACTCTCCCGTGATTCTCGAAAAGAATCAGAGATGTACTTTGCCTAAATGGCATTAGGTATTACATACATAGTATTTTATCCTTGACAAAATAAGTTCAATGTAGCACATCAATCTTTCCATTCTTGAGCAAACGAGTTGACAAGTGTAAACTGTACAAGGATGTTTGCTTCATTCATTTTAATGAACAATTAACAAAGATATGGTGTTGCCAGGAAAACACCTTTCAGAAATAATACTATATATAAACTTCATACTCCTACTGTATGTACTGTTTCTTAGCCTAAGTCCGGTGAAGCTGTAAAAGCCGCAGCGGCTCTGTTTTAGGATAGGGCCCCTAAGGCTAACAGTGTAGTCGGTTCAAAAAAAAAAAAAAAACTGTTTTTTAGCACGGCAACGTTATGATTTATTTCTATTGATTCTACGGCTCTGCGTGGCTCATTTCAATAAGTAATGAAATAAGTTCCAACTACCTCAGATAATAAAGGTGCCATAAATATTGTTAGCCTTAAGATTTTTTTTTACAATTATATTCGCTGAATTAAATAATTTTAGGATGGAAATATTTGTACTTATTTTAACACGAAGAAAAATAAATTGCAATTATGTATTTAAGTGTATTTTTTAACCTGTTGCAAGGGCCCTTGCCACCACCACTCCTATTTCAACCACGTTGGCTTAGCTCGCGAGTTTTCCTAGGGGAGGCAGTCAGCCACCTGATCAGCCATGATAAACCAAGATGAAAAGAATAAAAACTATTTCTTCAATATTGACGATTTTTCTAGTTTGGGCAATGAGTTTTGTAGGGTGTATTAAGTATTATTAGGGAGTATTAATTAGTACTCGCGCTGCTTGCTGGGGTAAGTATGGTTGCTAACATGCTTTAGCACAATAGTGCTACCAAGGAGCGGCATTCTAATATGACTGGGTTCAGGATATCTCAGTCCTTATTAAAGTTAGTTGTACAGAGCTAGGTATAGACTACAGTGACCACTTAATATCGTATATACTGCTCGCCTGTTTGCAGTTTGTTACGAATGTATTCAAAGTGAAATAAATATTGAGACAGACATCTTATTGATGACAAGCAACAGCCTTGGAACAGCCCCACATTATATTGTAAGGGTTTTGTGTGTTCCCGGTTTGCTGATATGGTAAATTTTAATTGAGAACATTTTGAAGTTATTATGTGAATAACTATCATAGGAAAGTTATACCACTTCAAGGCGAAGATCATCAGTTCATGCTGAACTGAACCAAATGCGTTCTCAAGGCCTATCCAGCAGACTGTTATTTGCCACTCATGTGTCCTGGCATCTTTGAGACTTTCCGCTAGTAAAGTGTTATGTTCCAAGCATCCAGAAATACCGGGCAAGAACCCTTGTAAATCTTTGGTCTTATATCTCAGCATGAAAATGTATTATTATTCCGAGATTTTAAAGAGATGGAGTATCCACACTATGTTACTTCTTTTCTTGTAGTTTAAGTAAATATACTCTATATATTCCGAGTTATGATCACTATTGTATGATGTAATTAATTCAATATAATTAATATTAACTAAGTATTAAATAACTAGATAAGTTTGAAAATTAAAACCCAACTACGGAAAACATCGCGCTCTGAATAGTACGATCTATATTGCGTATTGTACGTGCATAGGTATACCCTTGCATTTGATATCCAACATGGCATATTACTGACTGAAAGCTCGGTGGGATAGGGCGACAGTCTGTAAACTATGAAGGTTGGAGGTAACGAGAACAAGTTGAAAAATTGTTCAGCTGTAAGTAACAAATTATAATTCAAAAATCCATTAAAATTGAGAAAGCGTAACAAAAAGGAAAAATACTTTTTCGTGATTGTATAGCTATTATTGTTGTAAAACTAAAAAAAAAACTTGAACAATAGGTAATCAGAAAACTTTATGGAGTAAGTCAATCTAATAAGTGAGTTTTAGTTTGTGGTGACTTTAATATAGATATTTTGAGTTCGTCGCCAGAGGTCACTACATTCACGTCGCTATTTAAGTCATTTAACTTAGATTCGCTTTTTAAGGAGCCAACCAGAACTACATCCCATACTTCATCTAGTATAGATAATATTTTTAGCAACATTAAAATCATTAGTAACAGTATTATTATTGGGACACGTCTGACCATAATAGCCAAATTGTTGAAATAAACTATGACAGACCAAACGGTGTTTGTAAGAGAACAGTTAAGTTTATAATATCAGAAACTAGATTAGACCGTTTAAATATTTAATGATTACGTATGCCAGCTGTGATTTAAAGCATACTGAAGGACCGGTGTGTGGCGATTGCAGACAGTGTTACGACTTTCAGTGCTCTGACTTGGAGATAGGAAGAATTCTTGGCGGTGCCCAAAATGCAAATCTAACACGACACTTTCCCCGGCTACGATGTCACCTATGCCCAACCAATTAGATAAAATTCAGGACCAGCTGAGTCAGGTCATGCTACAGCTGGCACCTCTAGCATCTTTGGTGGAAGATATTAAACTCATCAAAACTGAAATCAACGGCCTCAAGGATTCGCAGGCAATGGCACACCAATTGATTAGCGATTTCTCAGAAACAGTCAGAGCCTTGCATTCCCGTTTAAGCAAGTTGGAGGGAGTAGCAAGGGAGATTCCTACTCTTCGGGCTGAAATTTCCAGAATCCATGAAGAAATGCATGATAAAGACCAATGGGCCAGAGCGAATAACATAGAGGTAAGAGGAATTCCTCAAAAGAAAAACGAAAATTAATATGACATCAATAAGAAAATTGGAGATAAATGCAATTTCCCTATAAAAAAAGAAGAGATAAATTATATTGCTCGCATTCCCACCCGTGTGGCCCGTGCTGATAAACCAATATTGATCGCATTCAACAATCGTTACACCAAAGAGGAACTTATTGCATTATCGCGCAAATGTAAGCATCTTACTTTATTAAACCTGGTCTACTGTGCGGAAGGAAAAATATACGTGAACGATCATTTGACGCAGCACAATAACACCTTATTGAGTAAAGCTAGATCTTTGGCGAAGGAGAAGAATTTCAAGTATATTTGGGTCAAGCACTTTAAAATAATGTGTAGAAAGACACACGTTTCCTGTATTTTTTATAAAGCGCGAGAACGATTTTACAAAATAGTGTAGTTTTATCATTTCTAATATTTTTTCTTAATCATTGTAACATAGGGCACGACAGTTTGGGAAGCATAGTCAAACCCCAATCAATTCTTTTGTTCTCGTTATCGCTACTCGAGCGCAGCGGTTGACGATACAACTATACGGATCATAATGTACGTAAGTATGCCAGAGCTCGCACGGAATGCACGCATATGCGCTTTCAATAGCATTGTCGTAATTCTCACAGATTTTATATGGAACAAAATTATAGCTTATATTATGAATTTCATTGGCATAGTAAAACTTAAAAATAACTATTTGATTTATCTTAGCTATACATTAGTTTTTATTGATGGCTTCATACGATAACAGTGCAACAGATCCACCCTAAGTACCTAGAGCTATAATTTTGAAATGAATATAAAATTAAAACCAATACAAGTAACGCTATCTAGTTTAACATTATAAGTATTTTAAATACTACTACGATTCGATGTTTTGACAAACGTAGGTAATTTAAAATCTTTGTAATGAAGGTTAAAACTTGTAAAATAAAAATAAAAAGATAATGTTTTGTATGCAAGAAGCTTTCTAATACGTATAATAAAATACAAACCTACGGGTTTTACCATTTTGCAATATTAAACAAGGATAGCATGGGGATAACTGATTGTGAGAGTACAGAATAAACAAAAGAAATAACAGGACACGGCAAAAAAAAATAGGAAACAAAGATAGACTGAGAAACCGTGAGAAAATAGGGATGCGCTTGCTCGGATATTAAAAGTAGGGCTCTGAATTAGTAGAATCTCTCAACTGGAGTAGATCTGATTTCTAGTACTATTAATACAGTAGTACAATATATCGTACACGGACGAATATTAGGAATATTTTGATTCTCCTTCATATCTTCCAGACTTAGGATTGTCATTCTAAAGACCCGGTGTTTTTAGATTAAACTACACTTGAACTTACAGATAAATAGTACTAACTAATAGAAAAGTATTCTTCTATTCTAATCAAATTTTGAAACTAATTCTTAGAACAAATTCAGCTTCACCAAAATGTCTAAAACAATAATAAAAATAATTCTTACTCTCTCGTCTTTAGTTCAAAATAGCTTAATGAACTAGAGCCTATTAGGTGCTTACCTTGTATTTCGCTCTCTTTCGACTGAACCACGTAATAAGTACTAAGTACTAAATACACCGTGCTGGCCTGCCGTACTATATGAACGATGTACTATGAAGCTTATGGAATAGTTCGTTCTAGTTAGTACATGATACCATACCATAGTAAGTATATATACTATATTATACTATGTATAATACCCATGCCTAGTGGCAATGTAAAAATACGCAGTAATATCGGGACTTGGAAAAAAAAGGGTAGTGAAAAACCCGAACGATGGGAGTACAAAACAAACTTAGGAATAACGGGACTTTGGGTAAAAATTTAGGAGAATAAAAATGTTAGGAGGGAAAAATAGTGTGGGAATTGAATCAAAACGAAGGGGTATTTAAGGCGCTGGGATCAGTTAGAGAAAAAGAGGGGGTTCCGATTTGGTCGCTATCGCGAACGAACGTGTCGCTCCGCTTGCGCTCTCGACCATCACGTGACCTATTATTGCGATCGTATATTTGAAATTTTATTTCGAATATATTTTTGTAATATTCGACGTAAACCAACGGGTGTCAAACGTTCGCGGTAAACCGCACTTTTCGGTGCGACTTGCTGTTTTTTTTCGAATATCCACGGTTTTGTGGTCACTCACTGGATACCTGACGGTGCTAACTAAAGTGAGTGGGGCGTGACCCGAGCAGCCCGCTGGTTGTCTCCTTCAGAGGCAAACAGCCAGACTCGGACGGGCCTTGGAATCTAGGCCTTTGCGGTCATCGCATAGTCTCACCCCAGGTGTCTCCTGCCAAACCCTCCGATCCTGCAAGCTTCCATCCCCGGGAACCTGTTTGGGCTTAGCCCGGTTTCATTACCGGTCTCTGTCCTCAGCCCCGGGCTTGTTAGGGCTCCTTAGGGTTGATAGGTCCTTCCTGTGTGTCATTGCACCTTGACCACAGGTCTCTTGCCCGACTCGGATAGTCGTCTTTAATTTTTGGCGCACCCCCCTGCTCCTAAGGCAGGGAGGCCTTAATTTAAACATGTCCAAACTCCCACCCACTGCCGCCGAGATGGCAAAAAATATGAAAGACCTGGCTGTTTGCATACGCGATCAGCAGGATAGGATACAAGCAATGGAACTCGCTCATCAGAAGTATCATAACTTCATGCTAGTACGATATCCTACGGCCGAAGATGAGTTTTTCGACTCGTTGACGAAAACTCCGAGTGTGCGTCGCACCGTTGCGACCACAACCAATCAGGGGGCCGCTTATGCGAGCGGTGCGCCCTCTGTCGGGACAACTAAGCCGACTGGCGCCGCGCCAGTAAGCGCCGCGCCTCCACGCGTCGCGTCGTGGAGAGACGCAGGCAGCGTCGCGCGTCCGTCCGCCGCGACCAATCAGGGGGCCGCTTCTGCGAGCGATGCGCCCTCTGTCGCAACCGTCAAGACGACTGACGCGGCGCCGCGCCTCCACGCGTTTCGTCGTGGAGAGACGTGGGTAGCGTCGCGCATCCGTCCGTCGCGTCATCCGGGGCTGTGGCCACTCCCATCGCCACGCCCCCAGTCCCGATTAGCCAATCGCGCTGGTCAAGTCCCGCCTCCGTTAGGCGAGGGCCGCGTAATTCGCGTTCCCAATCTAGGCCGGCAAAAAACAGCCCGTACGTCCGTCCCGCGCGTTCTATAGAAACCGCGGTTAAAACAAACAACTCTTTTTCGGCCCTTCCGGTCGAATTAGACTCGCCCGAGAGCCCGGATCCGTCTCCGGAGATGGATACCGCGGCCCCAGATGACGGTTTTACCGTTGTCGCGTCGCGCAAACGCTCGTCGCGAGTCAGCCCGTCTGCGCAACTGTCTCCCGCAACTAAAACTGTTAAAACGGTTAGTGGCGCCGTCGCCTCCGCGTCCTCCGCGCTCCCCGTACCCGCTGTCGGGCAAAAAGAGTGCACCCCACCTCCTATCATCGTCCGGGACAAAGCGGCCTGGACGACTCTCGTCAATGAGTTGCGCAGGCTCAACCTGCAATACCACAAAGCCCGAAATACCCTTAATGGTATTTCCATTACGGTGAGTTCATCGGACACTCACCGTAAATTCACTGCCCTCCTCCGGGAGAGAGGGCTTCAATTTTTCACCTACTCCCTTGCGGAGGAACGCGTCCTCCGCGTGGTGATCTGCCGTATTCCGGTGGAAGTCAGCCCCGCGAAGGTGTGCTCCTCGCACGCGGAGCATGATTATCCAATTAGAGAAGTACATAGAATGTACAATAAGGAGAAGCGGCCACTACAAATGGTAGTGGCCATTCTGGACCTTTCCCCCGAGGGAAAGGCCATCTTTCAACTGGAAAATGTATGCGGGCTCTCCGGCGTCACCGTCGAGCCCCTATATAAAACCCACATGCCTTCGCAGTGTCACAACTGCCAGCTCTACGGGCACGCCGCCCGTAACTGCCATCTTCGTCCGCGGTGCGTTAAGTGCCGAGAGGACCACCCTACTAGGGAGTGCACGCGCATTGACTACAATGACCACCTAGAGCGGTACGGTCTCGTCAAGACCATATGCGCTTTCCCCCGCCTCGTTGAGACGTTACACCGTCTCGACTGTGAAACACGTGACCACCCGGCATAAACGCCGGCCGCGCAAAAAGTTTTATTTACCCGTATGTACAATAAACTCTATCGATTCTTCTCTCCAAATAGAGCGTGCCAGCGCCCACGCCCGCGTAACCACCGTTCTCTCCGCAGAGGACGGGTGGTCAAATTCGCTCCCGCACACTCCATACGTTCACCCTCTTTAGCGGGTGACCCAAGCCTAGGTCCGTTTCCTCGGCGCGAAGCCCTTGGGTCAGGCAACCGCCCGCGCGATACAAGTGACACTATACGTGCAGCACTTAGTTACCTACATACAACACTACACACGTATGAACATACACACGTGCACACCACACAGGTACATAGGTTCTGTGACGGACCTTTTTTTTTTCTTTTTTTACGCTAGTTAGTTAGCGCTAGTTAGTGTAGAAAACATTTCTGATTACTGAATACACATACGCATGGTTCCTTCCTTCCTCCCAGGAGGAAGGGAACGTGCCTATGTGTATAATTAAGTTAGCTCGAATCGTAGGTGTAGGGATTCAGTTAGTTCGCGACTTATTTGCGTACGCGACGACCGCCCGAGCCGAGGTCCGGCCACTCTGGCGCCCTCGTGCGAGTCGTCCTTATAACTTTCGCGGCTGAGTGCCCTCTGCGCTCGCCCCCAAGTCCGGTGAAGCTGTAAAAGCCGCAGCAGCTTTAGGGCCCATAAGGCTAACAGTGTAGTCAGTTGTAAAAAAAAAAAAAAATTTAGAGAAAAAACAGTCGAAAACCGTCGGTCAGAAACAGTCAGTCGGAAAGAGTCAGTCAGTAGAGATCAGTCAGTCACGACAGGCAGTCGGTAGATATCAGACGTTATTATACCAAAAGTGAATAAATACTAAATAGGTCGTTATAATGCTGGTGAAAACAGTCAAAAGTTCTGTCGGTATTAACAGTGAAATTAGCTAGGTAATATTCAGGTCTTTGTTCTTGCTCGTTGCGTCTGAAATAAATACATCAAGAAGTTCATCGGTGTCAAGGAGAGCCCACAGAAAATATAGGAAAAGTTATTAGGGTTAGGTTAGAGTACGAATCTAGAATTTTGTGATATCAGTAGTCTTATTTACGGAAAGTTTGATCAAATCTAGCAAAATTCGAGAAGTACCACGAAAAAGTAGAAATATATAAGAAGGCGTACAATATTCTTATTGAGTACTGCGACGAAGACGTGAGTGTTATTCTGTTAGACATTTACCTAGTGAAACGTATTTTAGCTTTTAACCAATTGTCTAAGAGTACCTGACTACATGTCTGTACCAATATTATAAAGAGGAAAGATTTGTTTATTTGTTTGTAATGGATAAACTCAAACTCCTGGACCGATTATAAAAATTATTTCACCAATATAAAGCTACAGTGTCAGCGAGTAACATAGGCTATATTATAAATTGAAAAATTAATTTATTGCTCATAAAAATGCCGATAGCTGTACACAAAGTATAAAAAAGTGCCTACACGGGTGCATTGACGATGTATGAAATGAACACGGGTAAAACCGTGGGGCACAGCTAGTGTAGATATATTTACATTGAGAATTGGCATTCGTGTCATGTCTAATGTCATACTAAAAGGCTGTTCCGTACTGAAAAACTGGAAACCGAGTAACAGAAAATGGCTAAACTTCAAATAGTGGTTTGCAATTACACAACAAGAAATGCTCTCTGTGTTCCCCTGTATCGTCTTGTTTAATGGCAACGAGTGTTTAAGTTCAAACTATGCAGCAACAAGATCGTGTTGCTCTAGTTAAAACTGTATAGGGAGTTTTTGTCGCAATTTAAAATTCATGTTTCTAGTTGTTATTATTTATAATCGACCTCACTTGTGCACAATAACCAAACTATATCACGCAAATTTTCACCAATATTGTTACAAAATACAAGGCCAAATAACTTACATTTATGTATTAAAATTAAAATCATAATATGGTGGCTCAAGTTCCTGTGCACACATACATGCCAACGAAGCGCGCAGTGGGTGTGATTCTCATCTGCTGAATACTGAGGTCACACACTGTATCCACTTTCAGAATTTCGATCTTAAGTTTGTTTCACATTGTAAAATAATATTATTTTAAGAACTTTTATTCTTAGACTAATATCAATAAAGTCAAACTTCTCGAAAATAAATGAATAAAAATGAAATATATAGTTTGTTTACATGGAAAAAGTAACTAATTGATTACTACTTTGGATATATAATTAAGTATTTATTAAAATACATATCTCGCTTATTCTGTAATATACGCAGCGTAGCGCCGCGAGACCGGAACTCTATGAGTTCGCACGTTTGAGAATGTGATACAAGTTTTAGTTAGTAACTGCTTCTCTAGTGAATGCACAGCGATTGTTCATGTCCGTCTGGATCGTCATGAGAGACGCACGGAGACACCTTGACACGTCGCGTCGTGTCACGAGATCGGACAGTCTATGCCCTTAGTAGTTGCTAAGGGACGTTGACCCCGTGGTATCTGCGAGTAAAACAAACCTGTAAATAAAAAATAAACCACATCTCAAAACAAATGAACATTTTCCTACGCAGGTGTTGTCTCGTGTTAGTGTATTGCATAATAATTGTTTGAAGAGTTGTGTTATTGTGCAGGATCAGGAAACTGCGCTGATGCGGGCGAGACTGTTGTGAGCGCTTTTCCCTCCCCCACCGCCCTCTCGCGTAGCCGCTGTGACGTCGAGCGCTCGCATTGTATCTAGGCCTAGATACGCCTACAGGCTGAAGAACCAAATCAACCTCTACTCTACATCACTTTCACTAGTTACCATAACTTTTTTATATTTTCTTATAGTTAAGTTTTTATTGTGTTCTATGTGATTCTATTATACGTTTGCGTTATTTCGTAATTTAGGAATTCTTAGTATTGTAAGAAAAGTGAACGAGTTTTTTATATTAAAATCACTATTATGACATATTTACATATTACATTGAACTACCTAAACAAACAAACACAAAGGTTCATTCATAGAATCTTAATTTTTTTAAGCGACTTCTGAATATAGTAATGGAATTGTAGTGGTCACTTCATCGTCGTTATAACCGAAATCCACTGTATTCAGGTTTGTTGTTCGGCCGCCAAGTGCATTCTATGTACAAACAACTTATTGGGTTGAAATTTTTAATACAAATCCACGGCCGGTGAAGCTGTGAAAACGTCTAATAGTTCCAGGGTCCATAAAGATAACAGTATAGTCAGTTGGAAAAATAGAAAATAAATAATGGGTGTTTTTAGCTGCATGAGAACTTTCGATAGAGATAACTTTTGAATGACGTTTATCAAATTAACAGATGAATAGATTAACACTTTAACAAAGATACCAAATTGTGATAATTTATTTTCAAACCCAGAGTCCTATTTACATACAAATTTTTTATTAACGTAATAAATAAAAGAGCGAATATTTCTCACTTGTCGTTATTAATTTTAATTTTTATTAAATATGTAAGTTTATATTATACCTATTCCAAAGACGTATATAAACGTATTGCAAAGATAAACTGATGCTTAATAAATCTCATTATTTGTTAAGATTATTATTGGGTATGTTATATTGTGTCGTGATAACAACAAGTACACTCAATTACATATATCATGAAAACTAGTTTTGTCCGCGACTTTGTTCCCGTTGTCTTTGAAATGAAACTTATATGAGACATACAAATAAACATTCTGGTGAGAAGTATAGTTAAACCATACGGCTTGTTTTGCATTTCAAACAACACTTACTGTTAAGGCTAAAAGGCGCATACGACGATCATATGCACAATGATACAGCACCTATCCTTTTTCCTCGTATCTGTCTATCCTTGTCTACCCCCTACCTTTCGCCGACGTCAGTTCGCCTTTAAAATTGCAACGGAAAACAGAGTGACTGCGGTATTTAATTAAAATAAACTTTACTTCAAAAACTTGAATAATTATCGTGCATGGTGCGTGGTGACACAGAAGTGAACACAAGAGGAGGCCTCCAAAGTGCGTGAAAGCTGTTGTTCGGTGAGTCCCTTTTTTCTCCATTCTATAAATTCCAGTATTCCGTGTCATTGTGCATATATTGTAATCGACCAGGGAAATTGCCCCCAACCAACAATCCGGCTAGTTTTATGAAAGAAAACGAACCAGCGCTTACATTTGGTCCTATCGAACGCGAATTATCCACATAAAATTAGTCGTGATCATTTATTGTGTGCGGGAGGTAGATAAACTTATTTTACAAAATGCCTACTGAACCACGAAACGAACGTAAATTGCAAAAATTGCAGAATAAGATTACAGTTTTGTTTGAGAGGTTACAACAGATATATGATTTAATCGCGGAAATTGGTAATAATGATGAAAAAATTGAGGAGTTTTTAGCGGATAGTTTTACGATTGACACCTTACGAAATGATTTTATGGTAGCCGTTGAGGAACGAAGTAATTTTGAATTAACGTTATCGGATGGTCCCACATCTTCTTATAAAGTCGTTATTTCGTTTGAACAGTTATACGCAAAAATAAAATATAAGTCACATCAACTGCAGTCGCAAATGGCTGAAAATACTAGCCGCGATGAGCAGGGTACCGTAGTGAAATGCGTAAAACCGTCCTTAAAATTACCACGATTAGAAATTTGTTCATTTGACGGTGAAAATGAGACTTGGCCTATTTTTTATGAGACATTCAAATCTGTTATTCACGATAACCCGGATCTAACCGACGGTGAGCGAATTCAATATTTAATTGGTAGACTAAAGGGCAAAGCCTTAAATATTTGCCAAGGTATTTTACCCGCTGCCGAAAATTATAGTGTTGTGTGGAAAGCCTTGGTGAATAAATACAATGACAAAAAGATATTGGCCGCTTCGTATTTAGATAAATTGCTTAACTTGCCAAATGTAGGTGAAAATTCTCCTTCACAATTAGAAGAATTTATAGATAAGTTTTTATCTCTGTACTCCGCTTTGAAACAATTACACTTGAAAAGCTTGGAGGATTTCATATTTATTCACCTTGCGTGCAAAAAAGTGGGGTTTGAAACTGTAAAATCGTTTGAGCTTAAATTCGACGATTCCGAAAATAATTCAAATTGTACGGAATTCATCGATTTTGTTAGAAATCAATCTCACATTTTACAACGCGCTCATAATGTGGCGGGCGCGAGTACAATCGCTACAAATACGAACGCGGGTCGGACTCAGGCACGTAAAAATAATAATACGGCATCGTCGCGGTCGTCAAATAGATCGGGAGCGCGCACCTCCTTTAGTAATGTTAAAAGTTTTGTAAATGTACAGGAACATAATACGTGCTTATGTTGTGGGAAGAGTGATCATTATGACTTATCTCAATGCCCAAAATTCCTGTCTATGATCCCTAATGATCGTTACAAATTAGTTAAATCAAATAAATATTGTGTAAATTGTTTAAATAGCAAACACATAATCTTAAATTGTAAAGATCCCAGACGTTGTACTGAATGCAATCGCAGTCACCATAGCTTGTTACATTTTCCTAATAGTAAGACAGTATCCACTAATATCGCTATGGAACATACAAGTACAGCGATAGTACCACGGTCGCGGTCGGGTAGTGCGGCTCGCGCTTCTGTACACGCCCCTGCCGCGAGCGCCGTCTCGCTCTGTGCCGTGGGTGAGTGTACTGCCGCCGCACCGGAGGCCGTGAGTTCGAGTCCCTCGTCTTCTGTCTTGCTCGGTACCGCGCAATGTCACGCTGTAGACTCCGAGGGAAATATATTTGTTTTGCGAGCGTTGATAGATAGTGCGTCGCAAAAACATCTTATAACGAATGAATGTTGTAAAAGATTAAATTTAAAATTAAATGTGTCGCAGAGTAAATATGTGTCGGGTGTTGGTGACGTTACCAATCCTGTATTAGGAGTTACCTGCCTGACCATTCGGTCTCGCTTCGACGATTCGGTTAGGTTCACTATACAACCGGTGGTCGTCAATCGTATCACCAATGAATTACCTACCGCGAAGATAGACACGGCGCGTCTGGATTATTTAAATAATATTCCTTTGGCTGATTTTAATTATTACACGCCCGCGAATATTGATCTCATATTGGGAACGGATTTATTTGCTCGAATCTTAGGTCCGAATTCGATATCGCGTGCGTCCGATGAACCTGTCGCGATTGAAACCTTATTAGGTTATATAATAATCGGTCAGGCCCCGGTCTTTAACCCCGTGTGTAATATTGTTCGTTCGTATTGTACTATGGACGAATCATTCGAAAATTGCCTGAATCGATTTTTCGAATTGGAAGAGGTACCTAATGTGCCTAATTGCCTAACTATAGACGAACAAGCTTGCGAAAAATATTACTACGATACCACTCGCCGCGAGTCGAACGGGCGATACATCGTATCGCTGCCATTTAAAGACGATACCTCCGTTTTAGGAGACTCGATGCGCGCGGCCGAACGTAGGTTCTTATCTTTGGAACGTAAATTATTGTCTAATACCGCCATGAAATTAGAATATGACAATATTTTTAAAGAATACCTTCAGAAAAATTATATGTATCCCGTAGGTAGTATTTCTGATATTGGCTCTAATAATAATCAATACGTGATACCTCAAGGCTTTGCGGACGCGTCGGAGCGCGCCTACGGTGGCGTGGTATATCTACATGTATATACGCCGAATGAACATCGATGCGTCACTAATTTAGTATGTGCAAAATCGAGAGTAGCACCATCTAAAACTGTTATTAGTCTAGCTAGGATGGAGTTATGCGCTAATGTAATACTAGCTAAACTGATGCGTATAGTTATCGATACTTATGCTGATCGTTGTCAGATATCCAATATTCACGCGTTCACTGACAGTACAGTAGCACTCGCTTGGGTTCACTCGTCTCCTACCCGATGGCAGACCTTTGTGGCCAACAGAATCTCGAAAATTCATAATGAGCTGAATCCACGACATTTCTATCATATTAGCGGGAAAGAAAATCCAGCAGATTTCCTCTCTAGGGGACTAACTCCTGCTCAGTTACTTGAGCACCCCCTCTGGTTCAGTGGGCTCTCGTTCTTTCGACTGCCTGGCACCGAATGGCCAATAAATCGCTTTGATCCCGCTAATGTAGAGGATGAAGTACCCGAATTGAAGGTCAATGTCCTCGCTACTACAGACAGCGCCTCTCCAACTTCTACTCCGGTCTTTTGTGCTCTCGCGACTAGAGTGTCCTCGTGGTCTAGATTACTGCGAATAGTGATCTATGTCCTTCGGTTTGTGAAAAAGATTCCTAAAATTTTTATAATTTCTCATTTTAATCAAGCCGAAGAATACATAATCAAAGACCTTCAAAAAATTCACTTTGCTGATGAGATCAAAATGGCACAGTGCGGAAAGAAGTTGCCCCGCGCTTTTTTGAAGCTTAATGCTTTTTTGAAAGATGGCATCTTCAGGGTAGGTGGTCGACTGGTTAATGCGGCTTTGGATTATGACAGCCAACATCCCATATTGCTCCCTCGGAAAGACCACATAGTAAACTTAATTATTGATTATTATCACCAAAAATATCTACACACCGGACCTCAATTATTGATGTCTTTATTGCGACAGAAGTATTGGATTTTATCTGCTCGTAATATTGTACGTAAACGAGTGCAACAATGTACAATCTGTTTTAAGGCTAATCCGAAAAATACTGTGCCTTTTATGGCAGATTTACCGGCTGCTAGGGTCCAGGAAGCTAAAGCGTTCTGTCATACTAGCATGGACTACGCTGGTCCCTTGTATATATTACCATATCGTCGTCGTGGTGTGCATAGTATTAAGGCGTACATATGCTTATTTATATGTCTCGTAACAAAAGCGGTACATCTGGAATTAGCGACAGATTTAAGTACAGAGGCGTTTTTAAATGCATTGAAAAGATTTATATCGAGACGCGGTCCCGTAGCAGTTCTTTATTCGGATAACGGCACCAATTTCATAGGTGCAAAGTCATACCTTGACGAAATGTACCAGCTGTTAGAATCTGAACATTATAAAGACAAATTCGCTAACGTGGCGCGTGATAATAGAATAGAAATAAAATTCCATCCACCACTGAGTCCACATTTTAATGGATTAGCAGAGAGCAATGTCAAAAGTGTTAAAACCCATCTCGCTAAAGTGGTAGGAAAAATACTACTAACGTCCGAAGAAATGATTACCGTACTCACTCAAATTGAGGCAATTCTCAATTTGCGTCCGCTATCAGTGCTAAGTAGCGACCCCGCGGAACCCCTAGCATTGACTCCTGCGCATTTTTTAGTTATGACCCCATTAAAATCATTACCATCGGAGGATTTGACCAATGAGAAAGTTCCGCTTCTTCAAAGAAAACGCTTAGTTGACCATTTAGTTCAATCCTTTTGGAAACGATGGAAAATCGAATACCTGAATACTATACAGGTTCGAAATAAATGGTTAACTCCGTGCGCCCGTTCAGCGGGGGGCGGTTGTTCTGCTTAAATCAGACAACAGTGCTCCGTTGGATTGGCCCTTAGGTGTAATAGAACGGACGTTTCCTGGTAAAGATGGCGTTTCGCGTGTCGTAGACGTTAAAACTAAATCCGGAATCTATCGCCGACCCGTGGTGAAAGTATTCCCCTTGCCTAATTAGTAATTAATAATATTAAACCATTTCAATACAGTCCACTAATTTATAGTTAATGGTTCGTGTAGACTAAGTTAAATAAAATACTTATATTCTACTGTTAGATCTTGAAGGATAATTATCCTGTCAAGCCCGGGGGGATGTTAAGGCTAAAAAGCGCATACGACGATCATATGCACAATGATACAGCACCTATCCTTTTTCCTCGTATCTGTCTATCCTTGTCTACCCCCTACCTTTCGCCGACGTCAGTTCGCCTTTAAAATTGCAACGGAAAACAGAGTGACTGCGGTATTTAATTAAAATAAACTTTACTTCAAAAACTTGAATAATTATCGTGCATGGTGCGTGGTGACACAGAAGTGAACACAAGAGGAGGCCTCCAAAGTGCGTGAAAGCTGTTGTTCGGTGAGTCCCTTTTTTCTCCATTCTATAAATTCCAGTATTCCGTGTCATTGTGCATATATTGTAATCGACCAGGGAAATTGCCCTCAACCAACAATCCGGCTAGTTTTATGAAAGAAAACGAACCAGCGCTTACACTTACTGTACTATTTCTCAGCACGACAACGTTAGGAAATATTTGTAATCAATTTAATAACATAAGAAAGAAATGAATTTTAATTATTACGTCGAATGTGTTTTTTTCACTTGTGTGTTAATCCTGTGCAAAGTTATAATTCAGAAGCTCCCTCGTCTCCTCCGTCCCATCACTTTCTACCCCAGTTTACGAGTATCAGTAGAGTCATATCACCTCGGTCTTCAAGAGTCCTGTCCTCAGGTCTGCGGTACCTAGTTTTGAGTTTGTATATGGCTACCTACCTATAATAGCCTACACTACCACTAGCTTTTGTGACGCTTCTGCAATACATACTGTTGTGAAACTATCAACTGCATCCGAATGCAGCAGAAGCTCCATACGTGTCGGTATTGAGACGCCGCGCACCGTCTGGAAGTTGCAGCCAGTCATCACGAAGAATTTGACGGTACGTATAAATGGGTTAATAATTTATCACTGACCATAGTATTTTACAAACAGACTAAAACAAAATACAGTTTAATATGGGACAATACATTAAAGCATTTATACCGACGTGTAAATCACACATAGCAGTATGTATAGTAAATCATAATTACATGGATATTTGAAGCAACTTTTAGTACACCCACAGGTCGCCTGGTAAGTTTTAGGTCCCATGTAATGGGGGGCGAGCTTATTGCCATTAATCGGACACAAAGCCAAAATCCAAGCTTCTACTGAGAATTTCATAGAAAACCCCAATCGCCCTTTGCTCGACCTGAGAATCGAACCTAGGACCTCGAGCATAGCAGTCGCGTTTAGGACCACTAGGCTAATGCGGGAGTTATGAAGTGCCAATATTAAAGCGATAAGCTCTAAATCAGGTATGGGCAACCTTTGACATGTTGAGGGCCAATACAATTTATTAAAGTAATAAAATGATTATTAAAAAAATAATACATACAATTAAATCGTTACATTTGCAATTATTACAAACTACGAAATTTAAATACAATGAGATACTTGAGCTTGAATTTGGAAACTAATCCATCGATATTTGGATTAATTCCACTGATACAGTGTCAGACAAATCGGTGCTCTCGTCTAATGCTATGGAAAAAGATTCAAAACCAGCCATACGGTCAGTCAATGTTGTTTTTATATCATTAGCCATCATTTGTATACGTCGAACAACAGTTCGTCTTGACAAACTATTTTTTCAATTATTTTTTTTCAGACCACATAATACTGCAAACTTCTAACATACACTCCTTGATAAATTCTCCTTCGGCAAATGGTTTTAATGCCTTTGCCAATTTTGAGCTAACTATAAAACTAGCTTTGATTCGCTAGTTTGAATATAACTAGAAGAATTCCAGTACCCGAACTAGCCAAAGAGCTTGTGAACAATAAGAGGTTGGTGTAGGGTAATCCGTGTAATACTTGAGCACGTAAATGAGATATGTGTGATAGTTTAATTCATTAGGCTTTTCGAGATTAACAATACAACGTTCTATTATTGTCGACGTTCTTAATGAGACGCCTAAGAACAGCGAGAAAATCATATACAAGTTGCCTCAACCGCTATCATCAGAACCAGCGCCGAAGAAAACGAGGTACTTCCTTATGTTCCTATCTTTATCCGCCACCGCCAATCCTCTTGTAATTTTATTAGTAGAGTACTATCACGTTTCAAATTTACACACTGGGCCAAGTCTTCTCTTGGCTTTACTTCGGCAAAACTTTTGGATTTTGTCCGCTAGAAATATGGTTCGCAAACGAGTGCAAAGCTGTAATATTTGTTTCAAACTGAAACCTAAAAATACATTTCCTCTAATGGGTGACCTACCTGACTTTCGTGTAAGTAAAGTCAAGAGCTTCGTATTTTCTGGTGTAGATTATGCCGGTCCGTTTTTTGTAACGCCTTACAGAAGACGAGGTATAAGATCTCTCAAAGCCTATGTATGTCTTTTTGTCTGTCTTACAACAAAGGCTCTACTCTTGGAGTTAGTATCTGATCTTAGCCCAGAATTATTTTTGGTGGCGTTTAAGCGCTTTATTAGTAGACGCGGCCCTGTATCAACGCTTGTAAGCGACGGAGGGACAAATTTTGTGGGTGCTAAAAGAAAATTGAATGAACTTTACTCGCTGTTAGAATCTAAGGCTCACAATAAATGTTTGGATCAAACGTTATCAGACTTACGTATTCAGTTTAAGAGAAATCCGCCATACTCCCCACATTTTGGTGGTATTTGGGAAAGTAATATTAAATCTGTCAAAACTCTCTTAAACAAAGTTATCGGTAATCAAATTCTTACTTATGAAGAATTCAATACTGTGTTGGTTCAGATTGAAGGAATCATGAATAGTCGTCAGCTCTGTGTATTGAGCCCCGATCCTGCCGAACCAACAATGCTAACGCCCGCACATTTTTTAATAAAATACTTACCTTGCGGACGATTTTTCAAATGTTCCGGATAATAGAATCAGTCGTTACGATTTGCTCAGTAAACTAATACAATCATATTGGCGTAGATGGAGTTTAGAATACCTAACATCACTCCAACATAGACAGAAATGGAATACGCCAGCTAACCCGATAACAACGGGACAAATATAAAAGTGCATATATATACAAGTTGCCTCAACCGCTATCATCAGAACCAGCGCCGAAGAAAACGAGGTACTTCCTTATGTTCCCATCTTTATCCGCCACTACAGGGACATACGAGGTAAAAAAGCTACAATTATTGAAAGTTACATTACCATGCGAAACACACAAACGAAGAAACGAAGATATTCGTAACGTAGCTAAACGATACGAACGATAAAAATAATAATAAAAAGAGACTAGGTACATAAAAAATCAAAATAATATTTATTCAATTTAGGCCCAAAAAAGGCACTTATGAACGTCGAAGCACTACCACTGCGCCGGTTCGGACAAACATCCTAGCCATCGAGAAGAACCTGCAAGAAACTCGATCGGGTTTATATTTTACTGTACAAGTGTTAATATTACAGGTACAACCACAGCTGCTGAACCCTACAGCAAAATACCGTAAGACATTAAGCTATGGGAAATAAGCGAAGTAGACCAATCTAGCAGTGGCAATATCTGTTAACTGGCGAATCTTAGTTTTGTTTGCATTTAGCAGTAAATTATTTAAAGCAAACCATTCAGAGATTGAAACTAAAATATTGTTTAATTGCCTAAGCTCCGAATCTATTCTTTTCACTTTGAATATAAATGAAGTGTTGTCCGCAAAAGAGCCATGTCAGCGCAGTTTCAACTGGTAGCGGTAGATCGTTTATATAAACGAGAAACAAAAATGGTCCCAAAATCGATCCCTGGGGAACTCCGAATCTTGCCAATGATCTAGAAGACGTTGTCCCATTTACACTTACTTTTAGACAGATGTCTGTTAAATAAGAGATTAGAAAGTCGAGGGAAGGACTACAAACACCATAATGTTTTAGTTTAAGTATCAGCGTGGTGTAATCAACGCATTCGAAGGCTTTCCAGAGATCGCAGAATACACCGATTGCATCCTGCGACTCTTCCCATTCCCCAAATATATATATGATTTTAAGTGTTCAGCGTCAGTGGTGGATTTCGATTTCGTAAATCCAAACTGTCGACCATCGAATATCTTGTGTTTATTAAAATACTCTAAACTGCTTGAGCATAATTTTCTCGAAAATCTTACTAATCGTCACCTATAGAGCGCACGCAAGTGGCGCGCCTTGTTATACGACTGGTCTCCTGCCATACTAAAATTTTATCTTAATGCTTTCCAAACGACCCTTCCAGACCAGAGTAACTTCGTAAGATGGGGCAAGCCTCTGAAAAATCTTGCTTTACTTGTGGTGAGGCAATAGGTACAGTCAGGCTCTTGTTAGGAGTCTCACGTCGCCATGATAGAGTACTTCAATACAATCGTCAATATTGAAGAAATATAGTTTTTATTCTTTTCATCTTGGTTTATCATGACTGATCAGGAGGCTGACTGCCTCCCCTAGGAAAACTCGCGAGCTAAGCCAACGTGGTTGAAAGAGGAGTGGTGGTGGCGAGCGTACTGGCAATAGGTTAAAAAATACACTTAAGTACATAATTGCAATTTATATTTCTTCGTGTTAAAATAAGTACAAATATTTCCATCCAAAAATTATTTAATTTAGCGAATACAATTGTAAAAAAAATCTTAAGGCTAACAATATTTATGGCACCTTTATTATCTGAGTTAGTTGTAACTTATATCATTACTTATTGAAATGAGCCACGCAGAGCCGTAGAATCAATAGAAATAAATCATAACGTTGCCGTGCTAAGAAACAGTACAGTTACAGTTAGTGTATGAAGTATATATATATAGTATTATTTCTGAAAGATGTTTTCCTGGCAACACCATATCTTTGTTAATTGTTCATTAAAATTAATGAAGCAAACATCCTTGTACAGTTTACACTTGTCAACTCTGTCACTGAAGGATAAAATAAGTATGTATGTTATACCTAATGTCATTTAGGCAAAGTACATCTCAGATTTTTTTCGAAAATCAAGCGAGAGTTATTAGCGGGATCTCAAAGTGTCATGTGATCGTTTTTAAGTGTTTAGGTGACTCCCTAATCACAAAACTGCGCGGTGTACAATCAGTCGCTATAGGTGGGGAGACACGGGACCGCGTTGAAACAGTTTTTTTTCTTCTTTTTACCTAATCTCTTTTTATAACGTGGAGAGACCCTTAATGGGTTATGTGAAACTCGTACTGACTAAAACTCCACGATGTAGCATCCGCCGCCATAACGGAGCGACACGGGTCCATGGGCTGAATGCTGGGCCCCGGTGCTAATAGGAGACAGTTTGGTACAATACTATCTGTCTTTTCGTCCACCGAACCAATGCAATTGGAACACGGGCCTCTCCACCAGTCTTCCTTGGGTCGGCTAGAGCAGTGAAAGGAGGCGAGCAAATCGCCCCCTCCTGCCTCCCGTTCTTCTGCGTCGGCGAGTGCCGCTAAGAGGATCCTCCTCGCAGAAGGAGACCCGTTGCAGTCCCGTCATGCATGGCTTTCAGCACACTCGACAGACAGGTCCCCCTCCTACCACCGTGGTCAGAGCACTCCAGGAAAGTGTGCTGCGCAGTGTCCTCGGCCGCACCGTACTCGTGACACACGGTGGTGGGCCGGAGAAACCATGCCCGGATAGCACCTTCACCAGTCGGAACATGAGGGAGCCTTGCTTGCTCCCTTTTACACTATTTTTGTGTCTCCTTCCTTCATGGGTCCCCGTCCCTCCATCGCCACATCACCTCAAGCTTCTCCCTGCGTCTAAGTATGCTGACTTCCTCGGGCGCCACAGAGGTTCCGCCATCTCTTTCGGCGGTGGTGTGCATAGGTTCACGACCGCGGGCACCAACCGTCCAGAATAAAGCAAAGATATTTCATCTGGGTCATAACCAGGAATCTAGACCCTTCATGGTTATACTAGTCGCAGAGGGCGGTCAATAACGAGGCCCATGAAATAGCAACCACGAGTGTTGTACCCCCAATGGCCAGGCGTGCCACCGCCGGCCAATTTAGGCTACGACTAGGGTGTCGTACGCGTAGCATACTGTGTGCATCCCCGAAGGGAGCGGTACGCGGAGCACCCAGTTGTAGCCCATGTTCTACAGGAGCGGCCCCAACACCGACCCCTGTGGAACACCACACCTAGCGTGGTGCCAATCCACCACCGCCCTGCCGCCCGCTACGACGACCTCTTTACCTTGGAGGTAGTCCTCCAACAGCTGCCGCAGGTATGAGGGCACTTCGTAATAATCTCATCTGCCACCTGTTGATGCTAATGAATTTAAGACGCCATCTATTAACGATGTATCTAATTAAAATGGCTGTTAAACTGTAAGTTTACACATTATAACGTGAGAAAATTCACACGAGTGTGCTGGTAGGTAGGTACTATTGCAACAGACGAGGTTAATGTTTAAATGCAAAACAAGCCGTATGTTTTAACTGTTCTTCTTTTGTATACTTTATAGGATTCGTTTTTAAGCAGAAGTTTGTTGCACCGTTCACCCGCGGAGTTTCTGTATTTAGCTTATCAGTTTACAACAGATTTACAACAAGTCGTTTCATTTCGAAGACAAGGGGAACAAAGTTGTGGGTAAGAGCTAGTTCTCAGTACAAATATGTAATTGACTGTAATTGTTCTTAGCACGACATAATAGTACATAATATAATCTTAACAAATAATGAGATTTATTTAGTATCGATTTATCTTTGCAATACGTTTATATATGTCTTTCGAAATAACTTATAATTATATAGGTTATAAACTTATATAATAAGTGAAAATTAATAACGAAAGATGAAAAAATTATTTTTGTTTTTACTTATTACGTTAGTAAATTTGTATATAAATATATCTATATAAAAAATATCAATTCGGATATAAAATATATTTAACAAACAAACTGTTATAAGTTACTCG
>CM065331.1:10180616-10214849 GCA_033032175.1 Saturnia japonica
TGACCTAGAGTCATTAAATTTGGCAAGAAGCAATGTCTTATAGTACAAGTAAAGGAAAAAATCCGAATACCGTAAAATTGTAGTTACATCACAAACAAAAAAATTATGTAATTTAGAAACTTGTTGATTTTTGCGAATTACGGAAAAACAGCTTCGCAAATAACGTAATATTTTTAATTATTATGTCGAGATAAAAATGGTTACTGTGAGCAGGGCTCTCTGAAGCATACTCGGCGTCGGGATACAAAAGTTATCGTGTAGTTATCCAAAAAACGCAATGTATTTATTATGATTTCTTACATTACTTCAACTATTATAACATTAATTCATTCAGGGATGGTTCATTACAATGTTATAAAATACATATTTATATATAACCATATAAAACTACTAATACAAAGTACAATACTTACATGAGTGTTATTGTACACCACAAGCGAATTCAGAGAAGAAATTATTTCTTGAATAGCTTTGTCTGGTGGAGGAGGGTCGTTACTACTGCACAAATTCCTAATCACCAGTGTTACATTACGTAGGACGTAACCCGGTACACTTGGATTTATAACACTGAGCAATGACTTTACTAGTCCTTGTTCAATCACAACGTCTCGTAGAACTGGACCATCGTTAATGATGTTAGCTAAGACAATGAGAGCCTTTTGACAAATATTTTTATGCGGAGAGTTAAGCAGTTGCAGGAGAGCTGGTACGGCTCCAGCATCTACTAGTTTATTATTCAGTGCTGAATGGCGTGAAGTTATCATTTCCAAGACCTCTACGGTTGCATACTGAATCCTGCGGTTGGTGGCTCTGGACAAACATACAACGGGGATGTTGATGCATGTGGCTATCATTTCATCAGTCGGGTAGTTCTTTATCCAAAACAAGAGTTTATAGCATTCTCTGACTGCGTCTTCCTGTACTGCTGATTCGTCTGCGTTAACAGCGCACGCCACCAATTCTTTGATATCGTTGGTTGTGTAGTGGCTGATCGATATTTTGCGCCGCATCTGACGGGTCTCATCCCTTTTATTGTTTATAAGTTTATCCCTTCGCCCGCGCATCACCTGAAATATATGTCATCGATTTAAAACATGGATTTACTCCTTAAGGGGGCGTTCAGGTATTGTAAGCAAACTTCCAAAAACAAGAAAATTGTGAACCCTTGACCAAATGATAAGCAGTAAACTTTTTTTTATTAAATATTACAAGACAATTTGTTCACAAAAAAGAAAACCATCTTCAATGATTTTATAGAATTCCCTGGTGTATCTACGAAGTTGAAGGTCCAATGCCAATGAAATTATAGTGGGGTTACTTACACCCTTGAGGTATCTCGTATCCAACAAAAAAAGAATCATCCGAATAGTTCATAAACAAGAAAGTTATGACAAAACATCCATAATGCATATTATATATTGTCCATTCGAATCAAGTAATAACCTAAAGTCTTTTGTTGAATATTTTATATTTATATAATAGGAAATATGAAATGAAATTCGGTCAGTATACCATAATAAGAAAATAAAAATAGTATTATCTACTTAAATTATAAACAACGTTTTGAAAACATTTTCATATTTTATCAATTTTCCTCTTTAAGATGAAGATTTTTAACAATTAATAATAAAGATTTATAATACTACTGCTTAAGTAATACTTGATCAGTATTCACCCCTAACATATGGCAAGAGATCTCCCCCGGGGTAATACTCTAGAGGTTTTGACAATCGGTCAGTGAGCGGGATTTTGTAGTTGTACGTCCGTCTCTGCTTATTTCGTGAACCTGAGAACTTGCCTACACTGTTTCAAATCTGAAAGGTGTCACTATGTATAACAACAAGTAACAGAATAACAATCATTATAAATAATTGTGTGAGTGTGTTCTACACTAGACCTCTTCTCTCCTAGATCCGAAAATATTTATTATATGTATAAAAAAGCCATATCATACGCTTCTTCTAATGCCAAGAATGCTTCTTTCCATCGCACGTTGGCAAGATGCTATTCTAGCTCTATGTGACGCTGTAAGGGCCCACGTCTCGCAGCCATAAGTCAGATAAGGGAGTATACATGTATTAAATACTTTACGCTTGATTGATATGCAGAAGTCTTTATTTTTCATTATATATCTAAGTGCCCAATACTTCTTCCACCCAGCTGCTATCCTTCTGTTAGTTTCTTTTGTTGTTTGGTTTTTAAAAGATATAATTTGGCCTAGGTAAACATATTCTTCAACGTATTCTAATGGTAC
Source organism: Saturnia japonica (assembly GCA_033032175.1). Lineage (NCBI taxonomy): Eukaryota > Metazoa > Arthropoda > Insecta > Lepidoptera > Saturniidae > Saturnia > Saturnia japonica. The sequence goes on from CM065331.1 coordinate 10,182,871, forward strand.
CCCTTTTGTAGATATCTGTAGTTCTATACTATTAGTTAAAAGTTTAGTTTTGGAGGCGTTCATGACTAATCCGTATCTGTAGGTCTCCTGTGATAACTCGTTGATCATTTGCTCTAGTTTTTAGGTGATTCTTCTATAAGCACTAGATCGTCCGCAAATCTAAGATGATTAAGCCGTTTTCCGTTAACATAAATGCCATAGTTTTCCCATTCCAATTTCCGAAAAATGCTTTCCAGTACAGCGGAAAATATCTTTGGCGAGATCGGGTCGCCTTGTCGGACTCCTCTCTCTATAGGGAATTCGTTTCCCAGTGATTCCAATTGTATTCGTGCTTTGCTATTGCCATAGATCTACTGTAGTCTGTTTATGTATATTCTGGGTATGCCTTGTTCTTCTAAGCTGTTCCATATCTTATCGTGAAAGAGACTATCAAATGCCTTACTATAATCTATGAAAGCTAGATATATATATATTTATTGAATTCCTTGCATTTTTCTAGTAACTGCTTAATTGTATGGATATGATCTAATGTGGAGTAGTTTTTACGAAAGCCTGCCTGTTCTACTGGCTGTTGTTCGTCTAGACTTTTAGTCATTCTTTCCAAGATGATTTTGGCAAAAACTTTGTTTGTAAACGTTGGACATCAAGCTGATAGGTCTATAATTTCCAATGTATTCTTTTGGACCCTTTTTGTATATAAATAATTTGGGATTTTGTCCATTGTTCTGGAATATGCCCGCTGATGAGAATTTTGTTGAATATTTTTGTTAGAATAGGACTTAGTTCATCCTCAGTACCTCTCAATGGTTCGTTTGGTATCTTGTCAGGTCCGGGGGCTTTATCCATTTTTTGACTGAGTATTACTCTTTCAATTTCCCTTGTTAGTATCTCAGGTTCCTGCATTGTACCTTCGTAGGTTTCTTTAGGTGGTATGTCTGCTGTATGTTGTATAGATTGGTGCATCTCATTTCCGTTATTAGAGTAAAGTTGGGTATAGAAGGCGGTAGCATGTACTTTGATATCTTTTCTAATTGTAATATTTTTCCCATTGCGATTAATTTTTGAAATCCACTATTTGTCTATTTCTCTCAGTTCTTTTAGTGCTTGTTTGATACCGCCCATTTTAGTAATGCGTCTGTCACGTATTGCTAGTTTTCTTTGATTTCGGTGAGTTCTAAGGCTTTTGGTTATAGATTTACTGGTTTCAGCGATTTCTGTGTTATTGTTTTTCTTTTCAGAGTCTGACAAAAGCTTTCTTCTCTCCTGGATGAGTTTGACAGAGTTTTCGCTTATATATTTTTTGCTTTTGGTTGCTTTAACTCTTAGTCCCTCTTTAAGACTTTGTTCTAGGTTATCATATGATTTTAGGGTATCATTCTCTATGTCGTTTAGTATATTGTTGGTGGATAGCATTTTATTGGTTTTCCTGAGATTTTCTTCGCTTATATGGTCTTCTTTGGAGTTGCCGGTTGTTTTTCTTGAATTCTTCGGTGGCAAAAGTCTTACACAGCTTCTGACCATTCGATGGTTGGTGTTAACACTAAGGTTTTGAATAACTTAGGTGCTTGTAAAAGCTTTTGGGTGATTGGTCATCATGTAGTCTATTTCGTTCTTATATTTTGTATCTGGGGAGATCCATGTCCATTTTTTGATGTGTTTCTGTTTGAACTTAGTGTTTAGGATAACGAGGTTGTGTTCGAGCATGTAGTCGACTAAGATCTGCCCGTGAGGACTCCGTTTTCCATAGCCGAAGTTTCCTATTGTATATTCTTCGCCTTTCTGTCCGATGCCAACTTGTGCGTTAAAATCTCCTATAAATACTACATGATTATTCGAGAATTTTGTAATGCTATCAGAAAGTGCGTCGTAGAAAGTCTCTAGTTCTTCTTTTTTGCTTGTTCTGTTGGTGCATATACCTGGATGATAGACCACATTTTCTTATAACCGGTAAACTTAATATTTAATATTGTGATTCTGTCTGACACACCGATAAGTTCGTCTATATTGTTTTTATGTGATGCATTTATGAGGGAACTCACTCCTCTCTGGCCTGCAATCCCCCCTTTATAGTATAAAATGTATTTTGAGCGTTCTTCAATTGCTTCTCCTATCCTACGCATTTCGCTGATACCGATTATGTCCCATTTTAAATCTTTCAATGCAATTTCTAATTCTAGTGGACTTTTCTCGGTCTCAGAGTTCTGGTATTCAAAGTCGCAATTTTTATAGTTGGTTTCCTGGTTTGTTCTTTATTTTTATTGTGATTTGTTAGGTTATGTTGCTGGAGGCTGGGTTCTTGTGTCGGATGTATGGTGCCTACAGGGAGTGCAAAAAGTCACTGCAGGTAGCCATCGGTAGACACTCTTTCTGAGTGTGCTGCGTGGGACGAGCAGCGCCGCGCTCTGTCCGCGGTGGTAGGAGGGGACCTCTCACTGCCAAGTGTGGTGAGAGCCATGATCGACAGTGAGGGGTCGTGGCATGCGATGGTCTCCTTCTGCGAGGACATCATCTCGCCCTAAGCGACCCTTTCCGACAAAGAAGACCGGGTGGTCGGAGGAGGCGGTTCATTCGCCAACTCCCGCCACCCTAGCCGAACCAGGGGAGACGGGTCGGGGGGCCCGTTTTCCCATTGCACAGGTTCGGCGGACGGAGGAGACAGCTAGGGTGTACCGAGTTGTCTCCTGTTTAGGCCGGCCCGGCCTTGTCGGGCCAGCCGTCGGGGCGACGCGGTAGTATGCTACCTGCAGGTCCCACGTCGCCCCATCGTGGCGGCGGATGGTACACCGTGGAGTTGAGTGAGTAGAAGTCTCACATAACCACTCGTCCCCCCGGGCGGGTGTGAACCCATGACGGGTTCCTCCACGTTAAAAAAAAAGGCTGGGTTCTTGTGTAAATGTTTGTTGGTTTATACCATTAGATGTTAGAGGGTGTCGGTCTACATTTCCCGCGGGGACCAGCCGTGGTGGGAAAGAGTGTTGGACAGGGGCCTTCTTGGTTTGCTATATGTCTTTGTTACTGTTTAGGTCTGAAGTGTTATGTCTTTTCCATCTGGTTGAGTACATTTGATGGTTTCTTAGTTGTTGTAATAAATGAGGGCATGGATGTTTTGTTATTTCGGGTATTTTGAGGTGATATAGACAGATTTCGTTTTTGTTAGCAGGGTTAGAAGTATTAATTTTATTTTCGATTATTATCAATTTATCGTATCTTATAATGGTTTTGTTTCCTTTTTCTTGTTCAGTTTGTTGTTGAATTTTTAGTTCTTTTCTTTTATTTAGTACATAATCAGAGTAATTTTCTTTGATGTAATAATCTGTATCGGATAATTTATTGTTCTTATTACGTAATATTTCGATTTTTTTGCAAAGTGTTGTGAAGGTGATAATTCGTGGCCGTATTTTGGTGGTCTTCCTGCCCATTCTTCGAACTGATTCAATATATTGCTTACTGATATCTAGGTGTAGTTTGTTTTTTATAAATTGAATGATTAAATTTTCAGTGTCAGTATAGCTATTTTCGACCTCCTCCACAGCAAAAAATATAAGATTTCGTTGCCGAGCTTGTTTCTCCAAGAAATAAAGTGTAAACCACCGAGGAAGCCAACGAATCACACTATTATTATAACAGGTAAACAATTAGACCTATAGAAGAAAAAGATATATACGCCCAGCTGAAATAACCAAAACCAGATAAAAGTCCTGGTCCCGATGGAATAACCAACGAAGCTTTGAAAATAGATGCACCAGTTTTACTTAGACCTCTCACAGAATTATTCAATCTCATACTAGAAGATGAAATCGTACCAATTCAATGGTGCATGTCAGACATCATACTACTATATAAAAAAGGAAACCCTCTCGATATCAACAACTATAGACCAATTAGTTTATTGGCAAATATATACAAAATCTTTTCATGTATAGTTCTTAAACGTATAACACAAGAGATTGAAAATGTACAACCAATAGAACAAGCTGGCTTTCGCTCTGGGTTTAGCACACTTGACCATATACAGGCACTGGAATAAGTTATAGAAAAATACGAATAGCGTAATAAGCCACTCTATCTAGGTTTTATCGACTATAGTAAAGCATTTGACAGCATATGCTACAACTCTATATGGAAATCACTACAAAATTTAAACGTAAATCCGAAATATATAAATATTATAAAATACATATACAACAACAGTATAAGTAATGTTATGCTAGAATCTAGAGGAGATGCAATTAATATCGAAAGAGGAGTCAGACAGGGGGACCCCCTGTCACCCAAATTGTTTATTGCGGTTTTAGAAGATGTATTTCGAAACACAGACTGGAAAACTAGAGGCATCAAAATAAACAACAGCTATCTAAGCCACCTCAGTTTCGCGGACGATATAGTTATACTGTCTGAAACATCAAAAGTATTACAAGGTATGGCTCTGCTCTCTTGCTCAAGCAAGCTCAAAAGTAGGATTAGAGATGAATGCTACTAAAATCAAAATCATGACAAACAGCAAAGAACGGCCCATCAATGTAAAAGAAAAATCTATAGAATATGTCCACAGCTACATCTACCTAGGCAAACAAATATCATTTCTGAAAACGCACAATAAAGACGAAATTGAAAGAAGATCAAACATAGCCTGGAAGAAATTTTGGTCACTCAAAGAAATTCTAAAAGGAGACTACTCGGTAAACCTTAAGAAAACAATATTAGACACCTGTATACTACCTTGTCTATTGTATGGCTGCCAAACCTGGATATACACGGCAAAAGCAAAACAAAGGATCACAACAACACAAAGAGCTATGGAGAGAAGTATCCTAAACATAAGAAAAATGCAAAAAGTCAGGAGCACAGAGATAAGAGAGAAAACAAAGATAATTGATGCCATCACACAAGCTCTAAAACTGAAATGGCAGTGGGCAGGTCACGTATCGAGATACACATAGGTGGACAATCAATACTACGAAGTGGAAAGGGCCTATCGGCAAAAGAAGGGTAGGGAGACCGAAAAGACGATGGGCTGACGATATAACCGAATTAATAGAAAAAGACTGGCAAACTATCGGCAAAGACAGAGATGAGTGGAAAGGACTGGAGGAGGCCTTCACCCGAGGAGAGATCTATATCCAATAGTTAAAACTCTTACTAACATTTAGAGATTAAGCAAACCATAAATAACTAAATACTAACAAATTAAATACCAAAAGTTGTTTCGAGATATTTCTGGAACAGGATTCTCTCTCTTCCCAATCGGGTTGTAACAGGTCCTAACAGTATAGATGTATATCAAAATAAAACTCATGATAAATATTTATAAGTATCTAACGCGTATACACTTACTTTATAATAGCTAAAAGCTAGATCTGTTTTCTCCTAGACGGAAGTATTTATTGAGCGTACAAAAAGCGTTAGATTAATAAGTATTATTAGAATAAGACTCACGTCTCCGGCACAGCACTGCTCAACAATCATGTTCGCCTTATTACGTATGTTTACATTTTCCTGGATCTGTAGCTCTTTGATCTTGTCGAGTCCACCACACTCCGCTATGCTGTCAGCCAGTTGTTCAGCGTTCTCTCCGGCCTTCTCCAGCATCTTGTACAAAAACTCCAACACATTCTGCAATAAGTCATATTTATGAAATCTTGCCTCCGAAGTGTTACACTAATATGAAACAATGGCTCGGTTCTCGGAAATTTAGTCCCGATGGATCGCTTCACCGGAGCGCAGCGTGCATTCTGCGTTAAACATTATTATAAAAAAAAAAAAAATAGTTCAAAAAAACTAAAAAAAACACGCTTTCATAAAAAATCCAACTAAAAACAGAAAATAAAATTTAATAAATTTGATTAAGTACAGTGTAAAAAAAAATGAATGTACATTATTGTAAAAAAAGCGTGGGGTGTATTCAAAGCGCTTTTTAAGATATTATATTATCGAAGTGATGATTCTTCTACTCATTATCTATCAATAAAATGTTTATAATTATTGACACTATGCACCCACGCTTTTTTTACAATAATGTACATTCATTTTTTTTTACACTGTACTTAATCAAATTTATTAAATTTTATTTTCTGTTTTTAGTTGGATTTTTTATGAAAGCGTGTTTTTTTTAGTTTTTTTGAACTATTATTTATTTTTCATTTTTTAGTTAAATTTTTTAAATTATAATTTATTTAGTTCGATTTGCTAAGTATCAACCGCCATTAATATGTACAAATGTGTTCCGATTGTATCTTGGTTAAGAACACATATTCAAAGATTTCTATGATGCCAATATAAACAGTGAGACACATAGAGGTGCAACCTTATTTTCATATACAGTCAGTCACATTATTGCTTGAGTATGGAATTTTCAATCCGTAATCACTCTACAAAATATTATAATCATAGGAGCGAATCTGTTGGCGGTACTGAGAATGAGGATGAGTGTGAATTTTCACTCTGTGACTGATTGTAGATTTTATGGTTTATCTCCTAATCGAATCATTTCATTCAATGCTTCACTGTTACATGGAGTTCTTCCTGTTAACTTTGAGCAATCAAGTTCTTCAATTCGTATACCGTCCAAGGATCTTCCACGACTAAGTGCCACATAAGCTTGTCCAGCAGCAAACAATCGCGGACCCAAATAAATGACTGCATGATCAACTGTACAACCTTGCATGCACGAAAGAGTAAGTGTGGAACTGCACCCATGCGTAGTTCGCGCACTAGCTCTATCTCTCTTACTCGTATGCAAAGAATGCGGAAAGAAATTAATTAATCCTGGCGAATCTAATTAGGATAATCGGATGCTTTGATCGGATTATTGCATTGTCATCGACTTTTGACAGGTGTGCAAAGTTTGAATTAAATCTGATCATTCAAAGTAGGACAAAATCTAGCTCAAAGGGGTCGGTTACATACATACATACATACATACAGGTGAAGCTAATAAAAGCGTGTTAAAAATGGCGATTCGTACTGTTATAAGGGACTTTAAAAATCCCTGTTAAAAAAAATATATTTTAGGATAGATATATATATATATATTAATTATTTAACACTGAATTAAAATTAATATTATAATTAAAACGGACTATGAGTGTCACGGACTGGGTCTGAGATGGAACTGAGGATGAGCTACGGGATCGTGAGAGGGCTGGGCAAAGTGCTGACACTAAATACTGGGAATGGTCTAAGGAGATGGTTTTGTGGTACTAGAGAAAGGTCTCGCAAGCGATCAGCTGAACTTGTGGTGTCCAGAACATCTTTGCGTCGTATTTTGTTGAAAGATTTGAATTTGCACCCGTATAAAATTCAACTTGTCCAGGAATTACTGCCAAATGACCCAATTTTACGGCGAGCTTTTGTTGAAACAATGTTGGAATGCTTTCAGAGTTTCAACAATATTTTGTTCTCCGACGAAGCCCATGTTCACTTAAATGGGCATGTCAATAAACAGAATTGCCGTTACTGGGCTGCAGAAAACCCACGTGCAAAACATGAAAGTAACGATTTGGGCAGCCATATCAGCAGACAGAATTATCGGACCTAATTTCTTTGAAAATCAACAAAGGCAATCTGTCACTGTGAATTCCGACCGATACATAGCCATGTTAAGGGATTTTTTCTTTCCACAACTGCAATAATTTGAAGCCTATAATCGTACGATGTGGTTTCAACAAGATGGTGCGACATGCCATACATCTAATGCTTCGTTGGCGGCCGTAAACGAGATGTTTGCTGGGAAACTGATATCGCGCCGAAGTGACATTGCATGGCAGCCTAGAAATACGGATCTAACGCCATCTGACTTTTTCATGTGGGGATACCTGAAAAGTAGAGTCTACTCCAATAACCCAGCCAGGATTAACCAGTTGAAGATAAATATCCTAGAAGAAATGGCAGCTATTCCTCGCGCAATGTGTCAGCGAGTTTTTACCAATTTGAGGTACAGATTCGAGGAATGTTTGCAGCGGTATGGTGCACACCTGAATGATGTAATTTTTAAGAAATACATTTCGCAGATGTCTATTTTAATTGAAATGAAGATGTGTATGTGTATTTATTGTATTTAATTAATTTTTTTTAAATTCGCAAATCTTTCTGGACCAACCTGTATATGATCCAGATATGGTGAAATATTATCAATTAAAGACTGAACTACCGTTACCGACATTCCCCAAATGTCTTCAAGTTTAATTGTTTAAAATTTTTATTATTTCACCTGCACTAATAGATGTAAAATGAAATTTTGAATGTAAAGGTGTTATGCTATTAAAATTGGTCAAGGATAATTTCAAATTGACATTATGAATTTAAGTGATCTAATCTATTTTTTGATATAACTTTAGCAATTTATTTCAGTCTAATACGTCGTTACCTACTGGTTGTTGGGACGCGTAATTTTTTCTTAATATCTCATTCAACAGCAAGTCTTTCTCACTCTTTATTGGAGAAATGGAATACCGAAAAAATCTTGTTCACTTTCTAACAGATATTTTACCCAAATGCAAACTTACAATGCAATGCAATCTGAAAATAAAAATCAATAGCTCAATCGCAAAATTTAATTTCAATCCGAGTTGCAACGTAATGTATGAGGATAATTTTACTTAATTATCCAGGTAAAATAATTTTAAATATTAATTAGTATTATTCAGGAGGTATAAGTGCATAATTCAATATAAACACTTTAAGTTGTTGCAGTCCTTCAGGATGCTGGCAGAATGTATTATGTACCTTTGCCTTATATTATAAATAATAGTTTAACTGTTGGACACGCGAAGTGCCCTATAATATGCCACAATGGCGCGGGGTTGCGTTGGGAAGGAAAAAGGACGTCGTGCACTGACCTGGTTTCGTTCTGCTGTGTATCGGCAAATCTGCTCCTGGTTGTCTTGCAGCAGTCCTTATATATATATATATATATATATCGAGAAAGTAGTTCGCGAATTTAAGCGATTCTCAGCGGGAGCGCGGGGTGCGCGGGGTGCGTTAACTATAATAAAATATCGACCGCTGTGCGAGCGTGTGACGAAGACAGACTGAATGTCGGTAACCAAACGTACACGACGGGGAAGGAGGTGGGAGATGGTAGGTAATATATGAAACGCGAGATGGCGTTACCAACTGTCTTAATATTATGTTTTTCTAATAAACAAGTTTTAAATACATATGTCATAAATATAGGTTATTAATAAGTGAATAATCTGTACAATGTTAATAAACAATAATATTATCAATATGTTTTTATCTAAACGAGTAACACATTTTATTAGCTTTTATATTTGGTATATTGTATTGTTTGTATAAAGATTTGTTTGTTTAATAATTGGTTTCCCATTTAAAGGGCTTGCCAATAAGAACCTTCAGAATTGGGTCCGAAGAGAAATGAAAAATAATTATGTCATTAAACGAGATAAATAGTACCCTATGTTTTAATCCACGTTATAAAATATCCGTGTGCCAAATTTCATTTAAATCCGTTCATCCGGTTTTGCGTGACGAGTTTCAAACAGCCAAAATACAAACTTTCAAAATGGTATTAGTAGGATATGTTATTAATTATTAGGTATACTGCTGGAAAGAATTTGATTATTCTTTTTTTTAATTCTGAGATACTCGGCCCTTATCTAAAAAAATGCATTACGATATTTTCATTCAATAAAAAGTTATTATAAAGTTTTAAGAAACCACGATGTTTATAAGAACTACGCATTCAGCGATGTATTTTCTTGCCGTGTTCTTAATATAATAAATATCGCAGACGAAGTCGCGTCAGCAAGTAGAACCTAAAATATTTTTTGCGTATTAAATTACCGTAGGCTATTTCCCTGAATAATTCAACTGTTCATTAGCACAGGAAATGCACGGCCTATAACCGGGTTAGACTTAACGAAATAAAAGCAATATTTTTTTCAAGAAGCATCTACTTCATAAACAAATTGGGCCCTTCGTGGTTGTTATATAATGCAAGTTATTTATCCTAACCGAGATTGCGTTGTTCGTTTCGTGACAAGTTTCCTTAGTTTCAATGTGGTTTCAATATCGAAGTAAGTACTGGGAAATAACTTAATAATAATAATAATCTAGCAACATTCAATTAGATTTCATTGGACCTTCTAAATCTGAAACCAACACTAGCCGAGTTCTTACAAAACTATGTCACTCCATGACTGTGGTTTGTGTATGTGTCATAAAAAAAAATACATATAACTCTACGTAAACCATTTTTAACCGTTAATATCCAGTGAATAATAGCGCATTATATCATATCTGTTTTCGCATTTTATAAAAATTTTCATAGCGAAAAAACGCTAAACAACGACATCTATCGTAGAATTTAAACAAATTATTACAATGTAACAATTCGACGAAAAACAGGGCATTTTATAAAAAAGCGTCGAGAGATCCCGGGCTTTGTTAGGGTGATTACACGGGGGAAAACAACGAAAACAAATTTTTACGTCGAATAAAGTTACACCAATCAAAATAATAAAATGTATGCACACAACATTGAAGGAACGAGCTGGAGTATCTGGACAATCCAGCATGGGCAATATCTTTTACCATTCTTTATTCGGCTTGAAGTCTCATATTTAAGCTTAACTGATGTATTTTTCTATACAAAAGGTGTGCTGTTTTGCATCAAAATACCCTCCTTACAAACTTTGTGAAACCTCTTTTATTAAACAATGTTCGAAAACAACAAGTACGCAAAACTGACGCAATCAGGCACCAAGAATGGCCTCCTCCAGTGCAAACTTAAACTCGTTAGATTATAAAATATGATAGCACTTGGAAGTGAGAGCCTACACTAAACCTCACGAGAATTTAGTCACTCAAAGCATTCATGATGAAAGCAATGGCGGATATAAGCGTGAACATTGTGCGTGCTGCGATCGAAATCTGGCCTCGGAACTTGAGGGTCTGTATACAATGTCAGGGAGAACATTTCGAATAACTTTTATAACTATATTTATTTATAAATATTATATATTTTACACAAACATCAAAAGTCGTATAATATATTTAATAAAGTGTTTGTGCCAGAACTTATAACCCGATTAGGTATTATGTAAACATGACCCCGCTCAGCTTATGCTTCACTCGGCGTAAGCCATTTAAGCGGCCGAATTGATTCACCATTACCGGCTTTTTTTGTGCGGAACCCTAATCAGTTTTCTAAACTAAAAGTAGTCTAAGTTAATCCTTATATCATCAGTTATCTACCAGTGAAAGTCCCGTCAAAAGCAGTCCGACCGTATCAGAGACTATCCGGAACAAACAGACAGACGGAAGGACAGGCAAAAACATATTTAAAAAAGATTTTGTTATAGGTATCATATACATATACACTTTCAAATACATTTAGTAAAAAAAATGTAATTTTGACAATACAAACAGACACTTCAATTTCATTAATTGTATTTATAAGAAAATTTTGCTCTACATTTAGCAACACTTTCACTGAATATCAGACGATATCCAAATCAGTTTAGTATGTGATGCTTGCAAGGCATATTATGCAAGCTCGATACAACCAGCGCACAGCAAGGGTACCTCTAATTGGTAAGGTCACGTACGTTCTCTTATTTAGAAAGTCCTCTACATTAAGAACGTAAATATTCACAACAGTGCGACGACAAAAAAATCTTATTTTTTTAATAAAACGCCCACCATGACTCTAAATGCGGTATATATATAATCCAAGCATCCCCCGAAGGCCGGATGCGGATGGATGCGAGTTTACATCCTTCAACAATTACTATTCTGCTTGTGAAGGTAAACAATACTTACATTAACGACTTTCGTGTCATAGTTGAGCAGTCTGCATAGAGCTGGTATTACATCGCAGTCGATGAGCGCAGCAACTTGTTCCTTGGTGCCCGCACTGCTGAGGTTGGCGAGGGCCCACGCAGCCAGCCTCTGTGTCTGTAACGTGGGCTTGGCTACTTGCTTCACGATCATTGGTAACAAGCCAGCATCGATCACCGCCTGCACGTGCTTTTCATTACCAAGCAATATATTGCCCAGGAACCGTAAAGCTTGTATACAGAGCTCATTTTTCTGAAATCAGTAGCAGTGGAAAATTATATATTAATTTACAATCATCATTCGAGCCGACTTTGCACCAAAATAATTCAATTATTACAAAACACAAGATTGACCTTTAGCTAAGCAATTTTTTATATTAGTTTAATGGGTAATGATTTGCCCTAGAATTGTCTTAATACTATATACCGCGGTCCTATTTTGAATATAGGAAGAAGTAATCAGTTATATTAGTATTTTTGAAAAAAGTCAACTATTTAAAATATATTCTCGAATAGAGGCGATAATTCTTACGTGAAGTTTATCTTTTCATAGTAGCGTAGCGGTGCAACTTGTCTGAACTGTATCTGATAGTAAGCACAGTACGATCCTACAACAGTCACAGCTGTCATGCCGTCCCGTGTAAATAGAAACTGGATTTGCACCGGCTGATGTCGAAGGGACGCGCATAAACAAAGAATTATGACGAGCTGTTCACAATATGCATGATGACAGCCGTATCAACCCACGGAAATAATAAATACAAAATATTGAGTCAAAACTATTTGATATAATTAAAATTTTCAATCACTCAGTAGTGGCGAATATTCCCGTTTATTTGTTCGTTCAGCAGTATAAAATATATTTCTTATTATTAGTGTGTTAGCGTAGGTTACTCCTTATAACATCAGCTATCTGCAGTGAAAGTCCCGTCAAAATTGGTCCAACCGTTTCTGAGATTAACCGGGGGAAAAAACAGACAGATAGACAAAAATTGTAAAAATTGTTTTTTTTTTATTTGTTATAAGTACAGTATATACTTTCATATGCATTTAGTAAAAAGCTGTTATTTTGACATTACAAACAGACACTTTAATTTTATTTATTTGTGATTGTGATTTTGTGAATGCTCAAAAGTGTATGACCCGTCGTACCTATAATTCAAATTCAACATTTATTTAATATACCCAAGATTTACAAACATTTACACAGTGACTTACAAACTAGGCAAAGCCTGTATCTTGGAAGCCGGCATACGATTAAGAAAACATTTTGCACAAACACCTCAGGTGCCCGTAAAGGTTTACATGTAAAATTTAATAAAATGAAGTATGTAATTATTAGCCAATATCTATGCACATGCCAAAATATATACACACACACACATAAACAAATATTCCAAACAACTGTTTTACATTTTTAACTGTTTTATAAGGTTGAAGTGTATGTGTATTCTCCTTTAGATATAATGTGGAGCATGCTCCTTTATATTATTATGTGCAGTCGTTTGCCTAAGTATTGCATGTGTCAACAATGAAACAGCTATAAACAGCTTTAATAGAATACGGTGAACTTCGTGGTGGTGAAGGTCGCTACGAACATCCACACCTAGGATATCGAGGCGGTCACGCATTGCTAGCGAGGCATTCTGATTAGTGGGGAGGGGAGAAAACGGAGATGTAGACACGCAGTGCAAGGATTGGTTAAGCTGAATGGCAAGTTCCTCCCGTCTCTTTTCTGTTTCTTCCCGACTGCATGAAGGCTTGATATACAAGCACCCATGAATAGTTTGGAGAGAAGTCCACGGTGCCAGACCCTGATCGCCAGAGCCTCGCCATGCTTATCAGTTGCCTCCCCCTAGCGGCAGCCGTGCAGTACATACGCCAGACGATCACCCGTTGATCCATTCTGGCGGAAACCATATTGACGAAAATGAATCGGAGAATGATCCTCTAGTTAACGGACAAGCTAGGTGGTGATGATCCACTCCATAATCTTACGCAACAATAAAGTTACGGCAATTGGACGGTAATTGAAAGGTTCTGATCGATCTCTCTCTGCGGAACCGGTTCAACATTAGCCTTCCTTCAAACATGAGGCACAACACCAGAGAGGTAGGACATGTGGTAAAGGCGCATTAATACTGGAGACAACTCAGCTGCACATCTTTTTAAGTACCACCGCTGGGTGGTCACCCACGGACGGTGGTCCGGACCACTGGTCTTACCATAGGCTTTACCATGAGCGGTTATGCATTGTTATCATCGAACCGGGAATAAGCCGCAAAGAGATTATTAGCCAGTAATGTCGCATTCTCTTGCGGCTCATGACCCAGTGATCCGTCAGAGTACCTCAGCATGGGAAACGCTGGACGAAAAAAATTTGCTTGCACGGCTTTGGCCAGACTCCAGTTGACTCGACTGTTAGCCGGTTGGCCTACGATCATAGCCTATTCGTGGATGCTCAGGGCATCCACTCTAATGTAGGCCATCCTACAACAGGCTTTGGTGGCAAAATTGTAAGCTGCTTTAAGGGGGTTGATATTAAGATCCTTGTTTGCGCGGACCCTAGCTCAATTACGATACTCGGCTTAATTCTTACTTACAGCATCAGCGCATTCGCGATTGTACCAAGAGTGTCCTCTGCAGAAGATATCGGAAGACGGAATATGATTTTGCATTGCTGTTGTAATCTCGTCGGCAATCGCTGGAGGATCTTCCTCATCAAAGCGGCTCTGCCACCAAGAGATGGATGTAAAATAGTCTCGCACAAAAACAAATGGATATTTTGAATGCGTCATTGTTTGAAATTGAATAATTCTTCGAAGATTTATTAATTATTTCTAAATTATACAACTCAAAATAAGGAAATTTCTTATTTATCTCCCGGTCGTACTGTATTTTTTAAGCAGAATACACATTGAAATGTAATAATCTCCCTCTTCCCTCTTCTGGATTATGCAGACGTTGCTTAATTGGACTTCTCAGAAGATTTCTTAAATAAACTTGATCGTTACCTCAATAGCTTTATACGTTTCATCTTCCGTCTTCGGAGGTTTAATCATGTATCTGAATACCGAGCCAGGTTGCAATGGCCACCTATTCGGCGACGTAGGAATGTAAGAACATTTTGTCTTCTTTTCTCTGTACTTAATAATCCCAAAGCTCCTAAATATTTAAAAAACACTATTCCTAATCTCTCGCGGATACGCATAATAGACAGCTAAGATCTTCTGATTCTTTAATTCTCAGTATACCAAGTCATCGTACTAATTTCCGCAACTAATCCTTTGCCGCAACAGCAGAACGACTGTGGAATTCACTTCCTATCAACATGCAACAATTCCAACTCTCGAGATTCCTTCCTACTTAGGTTTTACTTGGAGCAATTGAATATTGGCTAGATTTTTCATTTTTTACTTTACTAAATATTATGCACACCTTGCGTATACCCTTCTCTTGTTCCTCTGGAAGACTGGTAGAGAATGCTTTTTAGCGTTAAGTCCTCCATTTGTACTTTTTTTTGTGCAATAAAGAATATTAATAATAATAATAAATTCTATAAATAAATATATAAATACTAATAAAAACCAGGGAACTTAAACGGATGACACATCTGTAAATGAATGTGACAATTTGTTGAGAGCAAGGTATAATATGTTTCTAGAGCACTCACCTGATGAGACAACAGAGCTGGGATGTGAGACAAAGCGCCGCAGTCCAACACAACCTGTTTGTGTTCTTTAGTACCACTGGCTATGTTAACGATAGCTTTTAAAGCATTAGTCTGTATTATAACTTTCTTGTGAGAGAGCAGAGGTATCAGTTTAGGGACAACTCCAGATTCAATTATCTCCATGATCCCATCGACGCTATGATATGTTATATGGCTGACCGTCCATACAATATCTGCTAGGATCTAAACGAAAATTGATTATAAAAATTAAAACTCTTAGGTATCGCAAAATATAGTCTAAATTACTTAAAAACATTATATTAATATGTGAAGCAAAAACTTTGTACCCCTTTTTTAGCGTATTGCGTGCACGGTAGACTGTGAGATTTGGCATGGTAGAGTTTATTATTAAAGTTAAATGAGTGCAGAAAGCTAAAACTTATCTATAATAACTGTTATATCTATTATATTAAATAAAATAAATTAATACTACGAATCCTAATACGACCAGTGCCATTGAACTTAGACCCCCCCCCCCCCATATATTGACATTGTCACTCAATGAATAGTGACAGGAAATAGTCTATGATCAAAAAGTTGCTGGTGGAATTTCGATCGTTGGGCAACCGCTAGCATAAATAGAATGGTATTAGAATTCTACATTTAAGGTTGTTATAATTAATTATGTTATTATTTTGTTAACCTAATACATTGACTACATTTGTCTATAGTAGGTTACTTAATTGCCGAATCCCTGTCATTCATGTCGGGCAATTTCTTATCTCGGCTGACAACCCGCGCATTACAATCCTCTCTGACACGTAGTACCCGACGATGCGACGCACGCAGCTCTAAGGCAAGTTGATGAACGCAACGGCGATGTTTATAGGCCCCAGTACACAATAAGCCATGAACAGTTATGGGCCACGGTGTGTGTGTGTTCACATAGTGGTAGATGATTCGTTGCTGACTAGCGAAGCACTTAAGATGGACGTCGAATTAATCTCGGCCACAGCGAATACCACAGTGACTCAAAACGAAAGTCTTTGACCAGTGTGTGTGGGTACCAAATCGTGGTCGTTAACTATGGGCCTAACCCAGATTAAGATTGCAAAAAAAGAATTGTTTAACGGCACATAAATCTTATTCTTATTTAATAAAACGCCTACCACGGCTCTACATGCAGCAAATAATCCAATGATCGAACAAAAACGTAAAACAGTAATAGTAGTCAAGGTCCATTAATTATCCCCAATAGCCGGACGTGGAAGGATGTAGGTTTACACCACAACCATAATAATGAGACCACAACGTTCAACAACTAATGAATGAATGAAAGTATCATTATAATGTATATGTAAGCGCTGGTTCGATTTGTTTTACCAACTAGCCGGATTATTAAGTAGGGGCGGGGTCACTTTCCCTGGTCGATCACAACATATACACAATGACACGGAATAATGGAATGTAGGAGAAAAAAGGACTCACCAGACAACAGCATTCACGAACTTTGGAGGCCTCCTCTTGTGGTCACTTCTGTTTTAGCACGCACCATGCACGCTTACTAATCAAGTTTAGCGATAAAAGTTTATTATAATATATAATTAATAGCGCAGTCACTCTCAGTGTTCGCCGTTGTAATTTTAAACACGAACTGACGTCGATGAATAGTTAGGGTAGATAGGGATAGACAGATAAAAGGAAAAAGGATGGATGATGTATCATTGTGCATATGATTGACATAAGTGCATTTTAGCCTAAACAGTATACTTACGTCAATATGTTCAGTGACTTTACAGCTAAGCAGGTTGCTTAAAGCTGGCATTACGCCGCAATCGGTGATCACAGCAATTTGTTCCTTAGTGCCCCCATTGCTGAGTTTTGCGATGACCCGTACAGCCTGCTTCTGTTTCTGTAACTCGCCCTTGGAAAGTCTTTCCACAATCTTGGGTAGCAGGCCAGCTTCAATCACCGCCTGCACTCGTTCCTCATTCTTATTTATTAAATTGCCCACGAGCCATAAAGCTTGTTCACAGATCTCCTGATCCTATAAATTATTATATGTTGTTATAATTGTCGGAGTGAAAAATTCAATACTATATAATCATTGTCATCATATTCATCATTCGACCTTACAACAAAATAATTCCATTATTAGTAAAAACATCGGGGACAAGTTAATTTATATTAAGAATCAAAACATAAAATTGATTGATTTTTATCGAAGCAATTTTTGATGTTAGTTTAATGGTTAATGATTTGCTCAAAAAGAGTCTTAATATAATGCACGGCGGTCTTGTTTTGAATATAGGGTGTAGTTCTCAGGTAAATTAGTCTTTTTGAACAAAGTTAAATATCTAATAAATAAAATATAATAAGTTTTTACGTTAGTTTTTGCACGGCAAGGTTACTTTTTTGATCTGACTATACTGTTAGCCGTAAGAACCCTGAAGTCTCAGATGGCTTTTACATCTTCACCAGGCTTGAGGACGAGCGGTGAAGGCATTCAGCGAGCTTTACTCAAGGGTGCCAAAGTGGCCGAACCTCGACTTGAACCGTTGCCAGGTGTGCTATATCGCGATCTGTCTACTTAATTCCTTATCCGTAATTTAATGTAATTATACATATATACATGTCTCTTCTCTCTAGGAGGAGATAAGAAACATACGTATAATATGTATGTAATAACCTGTGAATTTTGATTAAATGTTATTTCTCCTTGTTACTTTATGTATAAATAAAATATTAGGAGAGAGAGAGAGAGAAGCGGCCGCGATTTGATACGATCCATCTCTCTTCCCGTTAATACGTCGTATGATATCGCACAAAGGTGAGTGGTGTGATGATTATGAGTATATATATAGTCACAGTAATTAAAGTATGTTGCACGATTTAATATTGGCAACAATGTGCTTTACAAGATTATCACAAGAGATCAGATTCCTTGTTTAATAATTCTAAATGATTAAATAGAAAAACCCGAAGGATTTTGCAGAGCACCAAATGATCTAATCTCTTAGAATCAAACTTGGGGCAGATGTTCAAAAGTTTGCACAGATGTATTATTGCAAGGCCAGGCATTGTCATCAATGATTTTATAGTGGTTAAGATAATGTTTACAATACCCATGTCCTGTTAAAACTTGTGTCATGTGGAAAGAAACCTTAATCAGTGTTCGTAATTTTGTAATATCCGCCAATTTAGGTACACGCTTAATTGCATATCTACCCTGAGGGGAGTTTACGTACCTGGCCTGCAAACTCGATGCCGTTTGACGAGGATTCTGAACTTAGCGAAGCTTAACGGAAATAAAGCATAGGCTGGTATGTGGTGGTACAGTGTAATGATGTCTGTAGGGAGCTAGTGATTGCAAGTGAAGTATCATTGTTTCGCGCGAGTGACTGCTTGGCTCAAGAGCTCCATGTCGCAGAAACCGACCTAGGTTTGAGTTGCCACGTTCAGCCTGGATGTGATGGGTGTGCGGGAGCGAAGTTAACCACCCGCCCCCTGCGGAGGGATCGGTGGTTTCGCAGGCGTGGACGCGTATGTGTTGCTTTCTTGTCGGGCTTGTGAACACCTATCACTGTGGCCGTTTTGCTGGCAACTGGAGAGTGGCAGTAAGCAATGGCTACATTGAAGATGAAGACCAGAATAGCTATGAGGTGATCGGGAAGAAGGTTGAGTATTTTGTTCAGTTGATTGTCCTTGGCAACCAGATAACAATACGTGCCGACCGTGTGAATAATTTTGCCAGGGTAGTAAAAATAATGTTTACTGTTTTCATTTACCACTCCAGTAATGTAGTCGTTTATCCATCCTCAGCCATTCAATTTCAAATTAAGGGACCCAATGACCCTTACATACCAATTTTCAAGTGAGATTTTATCTTATATCTTGATTTTGTCATCATCAATAAATATTTCGTGTTTCTCTTTATATTTTAAGAGCCAACCATAATATGTTTCTAGAGCACTCACCTGATGAGACAACAGAGCTGGTATGTGAGACAAAGCGCCACAGTCCAACACAACCTGTTTGTGTTCTTCAGTACCACTGGCTATGTTACCGAGAGTCGTTAAAGCACCAATCTGTACTTTGAGTTCCTCGTGAGAGAGCAGAGGCATCAGTTTGGGAACAATGCCAGATTCAAGGATCATCTTCATCACCCGGGTACGGTCGACACTTCGATGTATTATATGGCCGACAGTAATTACAATATTTTGTAGGATCTAATAACAAAGTGTTTATAAAAATTAATATTTGTGGGCACTGAAAAATATAGTCTAAATTACGTATTACGTTTTTTTTTTTTTCAATTGGTATAAAGCGTCAGTAAGACTACGATTATTTATATAAATAAAATTGAATTTTATGTCGTGCATTTAAGGACTATATCTTATTACTAGCTGACCCGCGCAACTTCCTCTACGTCATATAAGAGAGAGTGGGTCGTAGGCACTGGACTATGGGTGCCGACCGCCTCCCACATTATTCTGCATGATAAAAATGCGCTCGCGGTATTTTGATCATTATTTTTCTGCCGAGTTATTTTAAAATTGTTAGATCTCCTAAGATATACGTTTAAATCAATTACTGTAAAGGGCAATTGTGTTTAATAATTCATTATTTTTGAACAAATTTTATTACCATAAAAAAGGCTAGATTGAGTAAACCATAAAAGATAGCCACACGCTGTCGCTGACTTTTTTTAAGAGAAACAGTTCCGTCACTCACTATTGTTGCGTAACTTTAACCATTCACGCAGCGCACGCAGTGGAAGTTTTCAAAAGGAATAAATTTCCTCCGGTTTTGCACCATTTTCCATTGATGCTCCGCTCCTATTGGTCGTAGCGTGATGTTATATAGTATATACGTCTATAGCCTTCCTGGATAAATGGGCTATCCAACATTAAACATTTTTTTCCATTCGAACCAGTAGTTCCTGAGATTAGCGCGTTCAACCAAACAAACAAAATCTTCAGCTTCATAATATTATACATTCGTTGTTGTAATAATGAGCACATATATGGCTATTGGTGCAGTGGCTGGCAGATTGAGAGAGGTCGTCAGTGAAGGGTATTGTAGTGCGAAAGTAAAACAGCTGATGATAATAAATATAAGACGTAAGATGGTAAATATGTCGTTTATGGATATCGTGCAACAGTTTGATATGGTTTGTTTCTGAAAGTTGTACATTGACTGAATCTATATTGGAAAGTCTGAAATGCTTTGTTTGAATAGAGATCATTTGTAGTTTGAGGAGACCGAACGTTGGCTTCACATATTTTTTAAAATACTAAACTGGAGACATGTTTGTAAATAACTTGGTGATTTATAGTTTGAAATACTAAAAACTAACGACTTCTGGTGTTTAATATTAGAAAATGAGGTCTACTACGCATCTTTATATGTGAACTATTGACTTCCGGCACCGAGAAAATATATCAGCACGAGGAAACTAGAAACTTGGAAATAGATATGGTGTATCCGTTGTGTAGCGAAAATAGGCAAAAAAAATAGCGAAATTATATTTTAAAACGGAAGTTACTTTGATCGCTAACTGTGTACAATTGGTCTACAGAGAAAAGTAAACAAACTATATTAATGGAACATGTCAAGCGTAGTATCGTGATCGGCTGTAATGTTGTCCGAGAAGTAAAAGTGAAGACATGAGTTACTTTGAATTAATAAAACGCTCACTATGAGTCTACTTGCGGCAAACGATCAGATAATCGACAAAAATTTAGTTTACCACACCATAGTCAAAATTTCAAGTGAATCTCTATGAGAGCACAACCTTCAATAGTTACTGTTATGAATGCTAAGAAAGTATCATTATAATAAATACTTACGTCAGCTTCCATGTTCTTGCAGTCGAGTAGATTGTTGAGAGCTGTCACTATTCCGCAATCGATGAGCGCTGCTACTTGTTCCTTGGTGGCTTTCTTGCAAAGGTTGGTGACGGCCTGCACAGCATGCCTCTGTGACTCGAGCTCGTTCTTGGCAAGTTTCTCCATAATATTGGGTAGCAGGCCAGCGTCGATCACCTCCTGCACTTGTTGCTCATTCCCAGATAATATATTGACCAGAAACCGTACAGCTTCTTTACAGATCTCCGTTTCCTTTAACCAGTCATAGTGAAAAATTCAATACAAATGATTTACATCACAATCATCACTCCAAAATACATAGTTATATTATTAGTAAATACATTGGGGACAAGTTAAGATGTTCAGAATAAGATTCAGTTAGTCTAACAATTATTTTTTATATTAGTTTAAACGGTTAAGGATTTGCTCAAGAACTACCTTAGGTATGTACGACCGGTCTTGTTTTGATACGGGGGTAGTTCTCAGATAAGTTGTTTTCTTGAACAAAATCAAATATAATATTCTCGTGACATGACAGATCTGTATCTGACTGTAAGCTCAGTACAATCAAACGACAGTGGGGACTACCGACAGATAAACACATCGATGCTGGATATGCAGCGGCTGGTCCCGAAACGCGACCCGTAATATCAAATCACTATGATGGGCTTTTCACAATATATTAGGTACCTTATGTATGAAATTGGTGTTTTGTTGAACTGGACACTTTAATCTCAAATATCTGGCGTTTGGTTAAGAATTACAAATTCAAAGTTAGGCTTGTGTATTTGTGTTTCGAATCTAGTGATTAATGTATTTTCGCACCTTTGACATATTGTTCTTTTCACAAAATGGAAAACTTAAAATAATAGCGATATTTACGAATACGAGTTCCACCGTGGCATCAGCGCTGCAGAAACAGCTCGAAGGATCAATGATATGAACGGGGAAGCTACTGTAAAAGAAAGCACGACACGTTTTTGGTTCCAACGCTTTCGTTCTGGAAATTTTGCCCTACGAAACAAACCCGTGGACGGTCGGAGACTATTCTTTGGTTTGGTAGGATAAGACAAACCAAAATTATAAATCGAAAATTAAACAAACTAATAGTAACAATAAAAATGGCTCTCTGTTTAGGTGCCGTTTTTTATTTAATTTACAAATAGTTTATATCAATCATTAATGACAACTCACTGAAAGCAAACTCTAACAGGTTTCTAGAGCACTGACCTGATGAGATAACAGAGCTGGTATGTGTGACAACGCACCATGGTCCAACACAACCTGTTTGTGTTCTTCGGTACCAGTGACTATGTTACTGACAGCCTTTACAGCAGCGGTCTGTACTCTGACTTCCTTGTGAGACAGCAGAAGTATCAGTTTGGGAACAATGCCAGATTCAATGATCATCTGGATCTGGCCTTTATCACCGATTGCTAGAAGGTTTAGTGCCTGTACGATGCCTACTAGGATCTGAAAGTTATCATTAAAAAAAATGCAACAGTCAAAGAGGGTAAATAAACGCATCTCTTATAATACTGAAAGCAAGTATGTATTTTTAATCAATGTGTGATTCGGTAAAATATTATACAATAGTACATGAATCCATTTTGATGGCTGATTGATTGATCAATCGTTTCTTCAACATCAGCACTACCTTGCTATCCTGTTGCATATCTGCTGCGGTAGGTTGCCTTCTCTGCCAAGACAGTTTTGTCATAATGTAGGAGGAGTCTACGATAATAACTTGCAGCCAGATTGATAAGTGCCATTCTCCCCGGCTAAGCACGCGAGCTGACGCGGTTTGCCCGAGCCATCTACACTACGAAAATTTCATTAATTATACTTACGTCAATAAATTCCGTGTTTTTGCAGCTCAGTAAGTTGCAGAAATTTGGCATTACACCACAGTTAATGAGCGCTGCTACTTGTTCCTTGGTGCCTTTCTTGCAAAGGTTGGTGACGGCCTGCACAGCATGCCTCTGTGACTCGAGCTCGTCCTTGGCAAGTTTCTCCACAATGTTGGGTAGCAGGCCAGCGTCGATCACCGCCTGCACTTGTTGCTCATTCCCATCCAATATATTGGACAGGAACCGTACAGCTAGTACATTGATCTTCTTTTTCTATAATCAGTTACAGTGAAAAATTCAATGCTATATTTATTATCATCACATTCATAACTTAACCTAATACCAAAATAATAGTAAGACCATTGAGAATAAGTTAATTTAGATTCACAATAATTAAAACATTAGGTATAAGTTTAGCATAGCAATTAACTTTCCCTTCAGACTTTTGATATTAGGTTAATGGTTAAAACTCAAAATATTTTTAGTCAATTTCGATTCCTAAGAATGTACTTATAAATGTCAAAATATTATCACGGTTTTGGAAAATATCCCAGTCATAAAGAAAAGCCGGAAAGAAACTTGGTTAGGTTTATCGATAATTTTTTTAAATATTTTTATGTGATTATTTTATTACTGGATGAACAAAGGTCATGCCATTTCCTGACATCACTATCAGTCGCGTGATGATCCATCTATCGAAAATAAAAGCGCTTTACCTAAAAGATTCTTGAATACGTTCAAAATCCGGCTAATCGGTAATGTGCTTAGGGAAGATACATTAGGCAGGTCAAAAAACACTTACATAAAAACCTTTTATTGCCCTTATTAAGTTTAATAGATGTAATGACCCGGTATGTACCGATATCGATTCGATATGTCGGGATCGACAATTATTTATCAATCGATATATCTAACAATTTGAAAAGAGCACGACGCACATTTGACTGAAATCGGAGCCTCCCTTTCATAGGATTTTAGAAAAATTAAATATGTTATTTCATAGTTTTAAGTATACAGTCATATCATTGTATAATTTAGCAATTTCAAGCTTTATTTTTACCTTCTACACCATATAATATGGACTTATAAATTTCAAATGTATGAACATGGATTTTCTTTTCGTCATAACTTTTTTGTGTTTTGAGTTGTAAAGCTGAAACTTATTGTGGTGTATGTATCCCAACACTAACCGGAACGCATCCCCTCACTAGTGATGCTCTGTCTCGCTCTGACTTGCGATGGCGTCGGTGTAGATTTAGTTGTGTTAATTTGTATGGCTTGGCAATAAAACCATATTAATTAATTTACCGTTTATTTGGACACGACAGCTTGGCGACGAGTGAGGAATACCACAAGTGCTTAAATTAAGTGAAAAAATTAACAAACTCATCCTAATTAATGGGAGAAAAGTGTTAAATTTTAACTAGCCGGTAGCGTCACGTTCAAGTTCACGTTGTCGCGAGATAACCTAAAAACTCGATGTTGTATATTATATGTCGGGAAATAAAAAACAACCTGAAACTTCATCTGACGGGGGAACAGACAAATCTACTGATAGTAAGTATAATTAATGTACAATTCGAGAAAACTTCTTGGATTTACAAATTGTCTAAACCTGAATTACAAGAAAAGCTTGTTCAATTGAATATTGACTTCGACAACCAAGAAACAGTTGATAGTTTGCGACGTCGGCTGGTTGCATATTGTAAAAAGAAAAATAAAATTGTGAAGACCACTATCATGGCCAAATTAAACCTACCACCCTTTGATGGAAATAAATATGAGAGCTTCGAACAACAACTGGAATGCTATTATATAAGTACAACTCAATGACATAGCCGAAGAAAAGAAAAAAATCAAGAAATGAAGACTTATATTAAAAAAGATTTCAAGGGAAGTGTTTTTGCTGTGGAAATAGCAATCATATTAAAGCGGAGTGTCGACTAATCAAAAAGTTTTGTTCAGAATGTGGCAAACAAGGACATATTTTTAAAATGTGTCCTAACAACAGGTAAAATCGCACTTATTTAGTAAAGGAAGAACTGAATAATTCTAAGAAATCACAAGTTGACGATGCCCTGGTGGAGGAATCAGTCAAGGAATTATTTGAAGAATGTGATGTTTATACGGTTAATGTGAGTAAAGTACCCCCCCTTTATATCCAGTAAAAAAAAGGGAATAAATTTAGACTTTCAGTTGGATACAGGGTCTGATGTAACAGTTTAATCTTTGCAAGATAGAAATAAGCTATTCCCATTGATGCCAATCAGCACCTGCAAAGTTAAATTCAGAAATTTTGACCAAACAGTTTCTAAACCGGTTGGTATAATAGAAAAATTGAATGTTCAATATAAAAAATTAACAAAGGAGCTTAGCATTTTTGTAGCCAATGACAATGTACCACGGATAATTGGCCGTGACTGGCTGCATAGTCTTGGGCTATGGCCTCCAAAACTGGAATGTAATACTAATGTATTAGATATTAATCATAATTTTAAAACTATTTCAGAGGCAGAATGTTTTGTAAAAAGGGAGTATGCAGAAGTATTTGCAGCAGAGTGGGGCAACAGTAATGGCGAGTCTATTACATTAAAATTAAGAGAAGGGGCTGTACCTAAGTGCCTGCCGGTCAGACGAGTACCTTTCGCACTCAAAGGTAAGGTTAAACTGGAAATAAATAGATTACTTGAGAATATGCGTATAGAACCAGTGGAATACAGCCAGTGGGGAACCCCAGTGGTTCCAGTAGTGAAATCTGATGGTTCTGTACGTTTATGTGAGGATTATAAGGTGACTTTAAACCCTTACTTGGAAGTAGACCATTTCCCGTTGCCCCACATCGAAGAAATCTTAGATACTTTAAAAGAAGGTGTATACTTCTGCAAGCTCGATTTAAAGGAAGCGTACCTACAGGCCCGTTTGGATGAAAATTCGCAAGAACTGACGACCATTGTAACTGAAATGGGGAATTATAAATATAAATATCTTCCTTTTGGGGTCTCCACGGGACCAAGTTCTTTTCAGCGTATAATGCATAATAAATTGACAAATATTCAAAATACAATAGTATTTATCGACAACATTTATATAATGGGGAGGGATGTTTCTGATACAATGAATACACTGTGTAAAGTGTTAGACAGATTAAAAGAAAGCCAATTTAAATTAAAGTTGGAGAAATGTAAACTATTTAAAAAATACATAGATGTATTTGGATTTAGGATCACTAAAAATGACATCAGCATTATAAAATCAGACATTGATCCTTTACAACAAGCTAAAGCGCCAACAAACATAACCATGCTGAGGTCATTTTTAGGAAAAGTTAACTACTATGCCAGATTTTTAAAAGATATGGCTTCAATTCTGACACCGTTGTATGAAAGTAGACATTAAAAAAAATTTGTGTGGTCTATTGATTGTGAAAATGCATTTATAATGATCAAAAAGAAATTAGCATCAATTCATAACTTAAGACATTATAATCCAAACTTACCTTTAATTTTGTCATGTGATGCATCTGAAACGGGCCTAGGTTGTGTCTTATCTAATAGAGACTATAACGGTGTCGTAAAACCAATAGCATATGCTAGCAAAAAATTAAATAACACAGAACAAAGATACTCAACTATTGATAAAGAGGCAATGTCAATAATTTACGGAATAACAAAATTTTATAATTATACTTATGGCAGGCCATTTGAATTAGAAACTGACAATGCTGCCTTAGTAACAATTTTTGGTCCCCAAAAGGGTATTTCCAAAATGGCGGCAAAAAGACTTCAGCATTATGCCATATTCTTATCCGCATTTAATTACAAAATTAAACATATTAAATCCAACAAAAACCCAGCTGATTTTTTGTCTAGAACATCTACTGAGGTTAATAATGTTAAACTGGACTTACACCCAATTTGTCGAGAAGCAGAGTAAACTAGCATATACTATATTGAAAATTCTGGTATTGATTTATTAAATTGGAAAACTATACAGTTTGAGATAAAAAAAGATTTAATGTTGTCAAGAGTAATTAGGTATAGCATAGATGGTTGACCTGACAAAAAGAATATTGATAAGGACTTATTACCATATTTTTTAAAAAAACACGAGATCAGTTGTGATAGAGATTGCCTTTTCTGGGGTTATATGATAATCATTCCGAAAGCTTTAAGGAAGTCAGTCTTATTTGAGTTACATAAAAGCCATTTTGGCACAGTGCGCATGAAACAAGTGGCACGCTCAATTTTCTGGTGGCCTGCTGTGGACTCTGAAATAGAAACCATAACTAACAACTGTCTGAATTGCCTAACCATTCGTAATAACCCCACAAAGAGCATTCAAAAATCATGGCCAGTAGTACCATCAGTCTGGTATCGCCTCTATGCAGACTACTGTGGACCTTTCTATAATAAAATGTACTTGTTAGTCGTTGACAGTTATTCAAAGTGGCCCGAGGTGGTTGAAATGAACACAATCAGTGCAGCGAGGACCATTGAAGTGTTGGATACATTGTTTTCGAGACATGGCTACCCTGTCCATTTGGTTACTGACAACGGTCCTTCGTTTGCATCCCAGGAGTTTGCAAATTTTTGCAATTTAAAACAAATTAAACATACCTTCTCCCCGCCATATCATCCAGCTACAAACGGGGCTACAGAACGTTTTGTAGAAATATTTAAAACTCATGTAACCAAAATCAAAGAAAGCGGTAACAAAATGATGACTGCTATCAACTTATTCCTGTTTGACTATAGAACTATGCCTCATAGTACTACAGGCGTCACTCCAGCCCAACTTATGTATAAAAGGGAACTAAGGTCACGATTTTCTTTGTTAAGACCGCAACCTATTGCGGAAAAATCCATGGAAATGCTAGAGAAACAGGCTAGGACATCCTTGGGCACTAGGAAAGTTAATTTCAGAGTGGGAGAGAAGGTAATGGTGAGGGACTACAGGAAAGGCAATAAACCTTGGACTATGGGCACCATTGTTCAGGTGTCAATACCAGACACAACTTATTTGATTGATGTTGATGGAAGTAAGTGGAAGAGGCATGTTAATCAAATGATGAGCTGTAGTGACAGTTTGTTAGAATAACTGCCTATTAAATGTCACCACTTGTAGGCCATTAATAGAGTACCTATGTGTTATTATATTTATTATAAGTATAATGCCAATTTAAATGCTTCAGTATCTCATTGTTATTTGAGAGTGTTAAGTCACATTTTATTTTTGTACCTTATTGCCAATCTTATGGTACCATTGTTATTTAGGTGGAAAGTTTACCACTGTTGTTTATTTTTAAATATAGAGGGAGATAAGGCATCATACAGGGAGCTGGCTTAAACTCAGGGGGAGGAGAGTGTGGTGTATGCCTCCCAACACTAACCGGAACGCATCCCCTCACTAGTGATGCTCTGTTCGCTCTGACTTGCGATGGCGTCGGTGTAGATTTAGCTGTGTTAATTTGTATGTCTTGGCAATAAAACCATATTAATTAATTTACCGTTTATTTGGACACGACACTTATACATATCGTTACTGGGGTGGTAACGAACCCTTAGGACTTTTCACCTTGACCCCGGGCGTCCCCGTTCAACAGATATTTGTTGATGAAAATTTCATACTTTGATGACATTGTATTGAGGTGAAATAATCAAATATGTAGGTTTATTTTCGACCTGAATGCTACAGGTATCGATTAATAAAGTTACCCCTGATTTACCCTACCGCTTCGTTTTCATTATCTTTCAAAAATACGATTCAGAATTAGTTTTAAAAATTCAATATATGTACCTATTTTTCTTTATTAAAAGTTGTACATTACATATAAATTTGGACTATCTACTTAAATTAACACCAATTATCATTGATAAATTATCAATTTAGCAATTTCAAGCTTTATTTTAACCTTATATACCAAATAATATTGACTTGTAAATTTTTTATGTATGAAAATGAACTTGCCTTTCTTCATAACTTTTTTTGTTTTCAATTATAAAGCTGAAACTTATACGTATCGTTACCGAGGTAGTAACGAACCCTTAGGCCCTTTGACATTGAGCCCAGGCGTCCCCGTTCAAAAGATATGAATTAATTTTTGAAAGGGGAATTGCTGCATTGCAGCCAACTGCTGTCAATGATACAAATGTGAAACACAGACTTCATATTCAGATGGATGGTAAGATAACTTCATATCTTTCAGATACCTGAACAGCAGTATGTGATATTTGTAAAGCGAAGCCGAAAGATATGAATGCCACCGACTTGATATCGCGAAGAACTCATTCTGAGGATATTTTTAAGTATGGCCTATCTTCCCTCCACGCCTGGATTAAATGCATGGATTGCATATTGCGTATCGCCTAGATTTCAAAAAATGGCAAGCCAAAGGAGACGATTTAAAGCAACTAATAGATAACAAGAAAAATATTATTCAAGAAAAGTTTCGAGATGAAATGGGACTGCTTGTAGATATAGTTAAACAAAGTGCGGGAACGACCAATGATGGGAACACCGCAAAAAGGTTTTTTGCAAATCCTCAAGTAACTGCACAGATCACTGATGTTGATGAAGAACTCATCAGGAGATTTGCGGTGGTTTTTCAGGAAGTCTCATGTGGAAAGTTTGTTGATGTGGAAAAGTTCCAGCAATATTGTTCTAAAACAGCTCATAAATATGTCGAGTTATATCAGTGGTATTATATGCCTTCTAGCGTGCATAAATTACTCATGCATGGTGCAGACATAATTGAGCATAATAACTTTATCCCAATTGGCAAACTTTCTGATGTTATTTACACTGCTTTCATTTAGAATCCTAATCTAGCCCCAGAAATAACTGTGTAATCTTTTATGACAAACATCAATATCAACGAAACAAATAAACGAATTACTCTAATTAGCAAAATCAAGACATTTTGGTACAAATGTGGATCAAAAACAATCAAGAATAGTAGCAGGTAATGATAATTGGTGTTAATTTAAGTTTATAGTGCAAATTTATAGGTAATTTAAAACTTGTAATAAAGAAAAATAGGTATATTGAAATTTTAAAACGAATTCTGAATGGTATTTTTGAAAACGAAGCGGTAGGGTAACTTTATTAATCGATACCTGTAGCATTCAGGTCGAAAATAAACCTACATATTTGATTATTTCACCTCAATACAATGTCATCAAAGTAGGAAAGTTTCATCAACAAATAAAGGTCCTAAGAGTTCGTTACCACCCCAGTAACGATATGTATAAGTTTCAGCTTTACAACTCAAAACACAAAAAAGTTATGACGAAAAGAAAATCCATTTTCATACATTTGAAATTTACAACTTCATATTATATGGTGTAGAAGTTAAAAATAAAGCTAGAAATTGCTAAATTATACAATGATATGACTGTTTTGACAAAACTGTATACTTAAAAATATGAAATAACATATTTAATTTTTCTAAAATCCTATGAAAGGGAGGCTCCGATTTCAGTCCAATGTACGACGCGTCAGTGCTGGCCTTTCGTCGCAGACGAGAAAGCCGGACGCGGTACTAGTGTTGACATTATTCATTTTGATTTGGCGTTATTTTTATTAATAATTCTATTTAAATAAATATGTTTAAAAGAATTTAAGCCAATTGTGTGCATAATAGAAACACATACATATTGTTAGTAGGCTTGGTTGATAATACTGTATTCTTAGGCATCACACAGTATGCAAAATTATAATGAAATTCATTGAAACCTTGGCAGGGAAATTAAGCTCCGCTGCATACGCAGTTCGTAAGATTCGCCAGTTAACTGATATTGATACTGCTAGGCTGGTCTATTTCGCTTACTTCCACATTTTTCTTTTGGGTTCAGCGGCTGAGGTAGATACAATATTTGTATTACAAAAACGGGCAGTTCGAGCAACTTATGATATGGGACCACGCGAATCATTGAGGAGTAAGTTTCATGAATTTAGTATTTTAATTTTACCTTCCTAATACATCTTGGAAAATATAAGGTATGTTTGGAAAAATATAGATAATTTTGAACTTTTAACTAGCAATACTAGAAATAAATATAAAATAGTCATTTCATCTTTTAGAATTAGTAAAACAAATAAATGTTTTAGGTAATTGTGTTAGGTTCTATATTAAACTTCCTAAGCACAATACCGATTTGCCGGATAATAAGTTCAAGAATCATGTTAAGCAGGTTTTATTGTCAAAGGGGTATTATAGGGTGGCTGATTACGTGAATGATGGTGATGTCTGGATGTGATTCCCTCTCTGTACATCTACTAAAAATGATTATAACTGTATATAATTTAATACTGTAAAACTATTGAAAAAAGAAAGTAAGATATTTATAAACCCAATCAAGTTTCTTACCGGTTCTTCTCGACGACTGGGATGTTTTCCGAACCTGTGGCAGTGTATTAAAAATGCCTTCTTAGGGCCTAAATTGAATTTTTTTATATACATTCACCCAGAAAATTTTCCCCTCGCCAGCCGAGTAAAAATCTGTAGGAGGTTAAATATTTCCAATATTTACTAGTGGTCGCCCGGTGGTCGAAATTCTGAAGTTACACAACATTCAGAGTTCGAAACTAATTCAGTCTACTCTGTGCGACTTTTTGATCATAGACTGTGGTCAGTTTGTTATTTACAGTATGAACCTAAACAACGATATTAAATCACTTGTTGTCACTTTCACTCAATGTTTTTTTTTTACTAAGTTCATTGGCACTGGCCGCGGCAGCATAATTTAATTTAATGTATTAACACACATGTATATATATTTTAGCC
>CM065331.1:10214949-10263997 GCA_033032175.1 Saturnia japonica
CATGTATATACATTTTTTTTTTATATATAGGATTCCGAGATTGTGTTCAGCACAGATCCTAGCAGCTCGACCGATCCTATAGCATATGACGTGCTACCTGAAACCTTGATATACCGCTCGTCGAGTACGATGAAGCAGGTGTATTACATAATTTGTAAGTATAATATATATATCCGTTCAAGGCGGGTATAGTCATGTAGTATAGTGTGTAGTATCATAGTGTATAGGGTATAGTATTACAAGTCGACTTACATCAAAACTGACAACTGGGTTTTATAATTTATATGATGAATAACTGAGTAAGCCGATAGACTTACTTATTTTGATACACCGCACTTGAAAATTTTATAATGGTCGCCCTGAAACTATGTATTTTCGAATTTTCATCTTATTTACTTGAGTGAGAACCAGTCTTCCACTAGGCTTAGCGTATTACCATCTTAGGGCAGATCGTAAACATAACACCAGGTGAGATTGTGGCCATAAGGCTAAACCTATAACGATAAAGAAATATCATTATTTTATTGTAGAACTCAAATGTCAGATCTCCCCACGCCGCCTCCACACAATCCGGCCGGAACGCTAATAATTATTTAGTTTATGTTGCACATTTACAATTATAGATTTGTCTTCAATACATGTTAATAAACTGCAATTATTGTTATTTTTTAGAGTTTGAAGAAACCCTTACTAGAGGGCGGCGGAGAGTCACAAGTGCTAGACGAGGCGCCCTAGCTTAAACCGCTCTAGTTCAAGGTTGCCCTAAGGGCGCGTTGTCATGCATCGAAATATACCCTGGGATTGTAACAACTCCATTATATACATTGATCACCATTCCTACAAAAGTGGGTTCGATGTCGATGTATCGACTTGAGCAGACACTAATTTTTGTATACCTGAAATATTCTACAACATAAAAAAAGGTCGGGTTCAGTCAAGAGGTCACGACCTGTACTCGAAGCATAGAACTATTCAAAGGAGCCCTTTGTATTTTAGTCGTCTAAGTATTAATATTATTATGGACTCGATACTGAATAATATTCTCTTTATAACTGTTTATGCATATATATACTCCTACTTTTCTAATAGATAATTTATTTTACTTTGAACACTTACTTTAATAAATACGTAGTATACTTAAATTGTAATCCCTAAATGAAACTTGCGTATAAATATATGTAGTTGTGAGTCTTTATAAATATATAGGAACTTTTATAGCAGACAACAATGATAATCAATAATAGGTGGCATATTATGCTATATTTTTAACAACTTTTATTTTTGCTGCCATGTAAGATAATAAGTAGCTTTAGTTAAAGGTAAGCCGTTGATGTGCTAGAATAATCTATAATAATAAATTAGTTGTTCTCTATCAGTAGGTAATTGTAATATTTTTTTTTAATTTCCAGATAAATATACTATATAACACTAGAAAGTCTGGAAAAATTGCTAACTTAAAAAGGCAATCCAGGGTCATTTAACCCATGACTGTTGTTTACATTCTAATTATGTATATAAGCGTAATACATTTGTAAAAATAATAGGTTGTTTTAAATGGAATAAAGGGAAATGATATAATCAGTATAAATTAATTAAAAAATAAATTCATCACTAGTCAAAAAGAAAGTCCTAACTGTAAACAAATAAACACTCTGATTGATTCCAACTTCCATATAACACACACACACACACACATTTTATTAGATTTATTTTTACAAAGGGTTTGATAGCAATTACGTACGTCTCTTTCTCGATTCAGTTTCTAACGTATCAATAAAGTTCTAAATACTATGTTTTATGTTATTTATTTTTTGGTAGAAGTCCCGTTTATTTAGTGCAGATATGTTCATGATTTTTTTTTTAATTAGACTTCATTCATAGGACAGTAATCTTGGCTGTTCAGTCATAACACTATGACTTTCTCTGTGATATGCCACTACAGAACTATTTTCAAATATACCACATTCCATCTGGTGATATATTATTATTGAGGTGTATTTTCAGAAAGTGTTATTCGAATCCTAAATACTCGTCTCAATACGATCTCTAAATCTACGAATAAGGCGTCTCTGTTTATATCCAAAATACAGTCTATAGATATTTTTTTTTATAATAACAGTACTGTTTTTTAATAAAAATACATAATAATAAAAGTTTGTATTTTATTCACTCCTCTAGCTATACAATATTAACATATATACTTCAAACAATATTATTTAATACAATTTTATATTTTAAACTAACTGTGCCCATGGTTTCGCTCACGTGGACTACAGAATGCTCGCGCGAATCTTGCTCCCCCGCTCCCGACTATTTTGAAGACAAAAATGCTTATTTTGGGTGTTCCCTAGAAGATAGATCTATACTCTCCCTAAGTTTTTTGTAGGTCTTTTTAGTGCCTATAATTATGTGGTACATTAATTTGCTATATCTCTTATAGTTTACTCAGCATAAGCCATTTGAGCACCAGAATTGATTCATCATAACCAGTTTTTTTAATTGTGCGGAACCCTAATTCTTTTTGTAAAATAAAGGTAGCCTAAGTTACTTCCTATAAATTCAGCTAACTACCAGTGAAAGTCCCATCGAAATCGGTCCAACCGTTTCGGATATATGAAAATATTCTCATGAATCAATATAATCCACTTCAATGTACAAAGAATTTAATTTTTTCTTCATCACGAGCCCCTACCTAATAGAGACAATTTTATGATTACAAAAAAACATAGATTACTCGTAAATAAAACAAATTTATTTATTGTATGTAATAAATTAATTTTATCGTATTTATAATTTATCGACATTTATACGGAATAAACCCTTATCACTAATAAAAAATAAAATTTATAGATTCGTACTTTTTTTGAATGTTCATCATACTTTTGCCACACGACGCCATTTTGAAATGTCAATCTCTCGCACCGGGCCAGCTAAGTTTGTCTCACTCTACATAATTATTTTTATTTTATTACGAGTTCTCAGGAAGTTTTTATGACAATATGCAATTTGGTAGTTTGATAACGTAATTTACAACATCCATAATTTTTTTAGAGTTCTCATTTTAGCGCCCTCTATTGATTTTTCTGTACGAACAGGAAACGTAATTTGTCGTAATTGATCATTCAAAATTATTTCCATTCTGTTTGTACAGAGGCCACTAAACGAAATAATTTAATTTCCGAGACTAAAGTAACCTAACAGTCACAGAACGTCATAACTGTTGTATAAAAAAGTTTTTATTTTGTATCTTAATACTAAGGTGATAAAGTTTATTCTTCCGTGGCAATAAACCTCTTTTGTGCCCTATATTTTTAGAATAAAACTTGTGATACCTGAAGTGTTAACAATAAGAAACAGCCAGTACAAAAATAGTGGCGAATGAGGCGCCACAAGCCTATAAAATTCAATTGGTTCAAGAATTGAAGGATACGGACTATGCTAATCGACTGAATTTTGCGAACGAAATGCTGCAGCGATTTAACAACTTTAACAACATACTGTTCAGTGACGAAGCAAATTTTCACCTGAATGGTCATGTTAATAAGCAGAATTGTCGGTACTGGGCAGTGGAGAATCCGAGACGAAAGCATGAACGACCCCTGCATAGCCCAAAAGTCGTTGTTTGGGCCGCTATGTCTGCTAAAGGCATAATTGGTCCTTATTTTCATGAAGATCAACGAGGCCGAGCAATTAATGTGAATAGTGACCGTTATTGCGATATGTTGCGAAATTTTTTGGTCCCAGAGTTGCAGGAGTTTGCAGGTTTCAACTCAAGAACGTGGTTCCAGCAAGATGGGGTCACTTGCCATACCTCAAATGACTCAATGGAAGTTGTTAACGAATTATTCCCTAATAAAGTCATTTCGCGAAGGGGTAACACCAACTGGCCTCCCAGAAGCCCCGACCTTAGCCCGCTTGACTATTTTGCATGGGGATACCTTAAAAGTAAGGTTTATCAAAACAATCCGACGAATCTAACCCAGTTAAAGCAAAACGTCAGGTCAGAAATGGCAGCAATATCGATAGCTATGTGTCAAAGTGTTATCGCCAATCTTCGTTTCCGTTTAGAAGAGTGCCAGCAACGTAACGGTCATCATTTGGATAACATCATCTTTTCCAAATAATTCTCCAATTCATATGCTAATAATAAACAATAAACTTTTTTATTGCATACAAATAATTTTTGTTTCATTGAACTTACAAATACCCGATACCCTTTCTGGACATCTTGTTTAAAGACAAAATTATTATACTATATTGTGTCTCCGACAAGAGTCCTTCCTTATAAAATGAGATTACATGTTTTTTTATCCTAAAATATTTTTTCAAACTCAATAAAAAGTTCATACTTGAAAAGTATGTACGCCAGACATCGATATATCAATACAAATTACTAATATCGAAAATTGTATCAAAAACAATTTCTTATTAATTTAAGTAACCTAAAGTCGCTAGAATCCAAAAACGTAAAAGATAGAAACGAACGGAAAAAATGTATTGTCTATGACTATTGACTGGTATGTTGGAGTTTTTGGCGGGATTTTAAAGTGACATGTTGTGGTTTTTATTTTTAATTCATTAACTTAGGGGTTTGACCCTATATTATGTAATATTCGTGGCGTTTTGCGTGATGTAGTTTGGTTTTTGTGCATAAGTGAATTGGATTATAATTATAAGCTGTAAGCATTCATTCTGAAGTTCCACAAAATCATCCTAAAAAGATCTAAGGGAGCCACCATCTTGTTAAGATACTGAAGCGTCATAACACATGACACTATAATTCACTCGATAATGCCAGTAATGGTCTTCATTATATAAGAAGAAGTTGCCAAGTTAGGAAGAAGAAGAAGACTAGTATGTTTTCTTTGCGTTGCGTATCTGTGTGTGTGCGGTAGTCGTCCGTCACTTTCATTCGTAAGCAATGATGTACCAGATACCCTATACAAAGTATCTGGAATACAAAATCCAAGATACTTTTAAATTAAGTATCTCAGATACCAGATACAAAATACTTTCTGGAATGGTATCTTCTTACTAGATACAAAATACGTATCTTTCAAATAATTTTTAAAGATAAAATAGTTTTGTAAGACAACATTTTATTAATAGATTTTTTTTTTACATAAATTATTTACGAATAGATCGCATTGATCATGTGCTGTGACAAGACAAAATATTATATTTTTAATGTTTTAATTGAGATTTAAGTAAAACCAATTCTTCATACATTTTATCACTCATTTTTCTTCGATGGGGCCTCATAATCATACTCACTGTTAGAAAAATATATATTTGTATCTCAAAACATTATATTATATTTTTCTCACTTGACATTTTATTGTCAAACATTTAAAAACCAATTGTTTTTATATGAAGTAAAAACATACAATGATATGCAAAGAGATTATATTCGTTTCACAACAAAGCCTCTTTGCTTCAACACTCCTCCTTAATCTCATGCATACATACTTAAATGCTAAGAACAACACTCATATGGTTTCATACACACAATCCCATACCATTCACACACCATTCAAATTTGCCTCTAGATAGAGGTTTGGTTAAGACATCTGCAATCATCTTGTCAGTTTCTCGATATTCTAATTTTATAATATCAGACTCAATCGCATTGCGTATAAAATGATATCTGATGTCTACATGTTTAGTACGTTGATGATGCACTGGATTGCTTGCTATGGCTATTGCTGATTGGCTATCTGAAAAAATTGTTATAGCTTTTTGGTCCTTTTGACCAGTAATCTCTGCTATAAATCGCCTTAAGAATACAGCTTCCTTAGTTGCCTCCGATAATGAGACGTATTCAGCCTCAGCCGTACTAAGAGCAACTGTACGTTGTTTAGTGCTCTGCCACGAAACAGCTCCTCCTTGAATAAGGAACACTGAGCCCGAATACGAACGGCGATCGCTATCTCCTGCGTAATCAGCATCAGTATAACCTAAAAGAATCTCTTTGCGTTTCTCTTTTATGTATCTCAAGCCAAGAGTCTTTGTACCTTTTAGATACCGGAGTAGCCTTTTAGCTGCAATCCAATGTTGCTCCTCGTAGCTCTCATTGAACTGGCTCAAATAATTCACCACATGAGCTATATCAGGCCGTGTACAAATCGCCAAATACATAAGCGATCCTATTAAAGCTCGATATGGGATCTTCTCATTTGGTTTCCAGGCATGTCTAGACTTTTCTAGTCTTTGGCCGGGTACAGCTGGTGTGACAACAGATTTGCAATCCTCCATATTGTACGTTTTTAACAGCTTCTCCACATAATTCTTCTGATGCAGCTTAATCCCGTTGACATCTTGTACAATATGAATTCCTAACATTAATTCAGCCTTACCTAGGTCTTTCATTTCAAAGCTGGACTCCAATTCTCTCTTAACTTTGAGCATTTCCTGCTCATTGTTCCAAAAAATCAGGATGTCATCAACATACACAGCAATAATTATCACATTAACACCTTGTGACTGCATGTAAACACATGGCTCATTCTCAGACCGTCTGAATTTCAATCTTATTAATGCAGAATGAAGCTTCATATTCCACATACGTGGAGCCTGCTTCAGACCATATAGTGACTTTTGTAAAAGACAGACACAATCCTCCTTGCCATCTATCTCAAACCCCTCCGGTTGTTTCATATATACAGTTTCTCTTAGATCTCCATTCAGGAAAGCCGATTTAACATCCATTTGTTCAATTTTTAGATTCATATTAACTGCTAAAGCTATTAAAACTCTTAACGAACTGTGTCGTACCACAGGTGAAAAAGTTTCAAAGTAGTCAAAGCCTCTGCGTTGACTAAAACCTCTCGCAACGAGTCGTGCCTTATAACGAGTCTTTCCCCCGCCTCTTCTTTAATTCGAAATAACCATTTCGAATCAACTATGTTACACGATCTCGGTGGTTTCACAAGTATCCAAGTTTTGTTTTTCTTAAGAGCCTCAAGCTCCTCCTCAATTGCAACCTTCCAGTTAGCTGCATCCTCTCGGGAAAGTGCTTCCTGAACGGTTAAAGGGTTTTTAAATGCAGTAGCAGCTTGATAAGATACAAAATCTGGAAACTGTTTTGCATTCCTTTCTCGCAATGGGTATCTTCTATCTGACACCTCATTGTCTAGATGTGACGAGATATCCTCAACATCTGATTCCTTTCTTTCATCAGAAGTTGCCCACTCGTCATCCTCAATCTCAATAATTTCGTTTTTAGAAACCGTTTGCTTCGTCTCTGCATCATTTCCATCTCGTTCCTGTGGGACACTCATGTCCTGAACCTCTTCCTTGTCAGTAGTTTCTGAAACACTCTCTGGTTCGAGTATAGCCTCTGTCAGTTGAACATCTTGCTCTATAGGTACTTCTCTTTTGCTTACGTATTTTTGATTCTCGAAGAACACAACATCTCTGCCCTTATGCAGCTCACCCGTCGCTGGATCAACTAAACGGTAACCTTTTGTTTCTTGACAGTATCCAACATGAATCAATTCTTTGCTTTTACTGTCCCATTTTTTTCGTTTTTGGTCTGGAATATGAAGGTAAGCCTTGCACCCAAATACTCTGAGGAAGCTCAGATCTACCTTACTTCCAGTCCACGCCTCTTCTGGCGTCATATTTTTCACAGCTACAGTTGGTGATCGGTTTTTCAAATACACTGCAGTATTAACTGCTTCAGCCCACAGCTGTCTACCTAAACCAGCTTCTTCCAGCATAGTTCTAGCTTTCTCAGTGATGGTTCTGTTAGCTCGTTCGGCAACTCCATTATGTTCGGGTGTATATTCCACTGTGAGTTGATGACGTATTCCCCTTGCTTTACAAAACTCATCCATCCGCCTGTTTACAAATTCCTTGCCATTATCGGATCTAATAATTTTCAACTTCTTTCCAGTTTGACGCTCCACTAGTTTTACGAATTCAGAAAACTTCTCAAATACCTCTCCTTTATTCCTCAAGAAATAAACAAACGTTTTCCTAGTGAGGTCATCAAAGAATGTGAGAAAATATCGATACCCTCCGTATGACTTCTCACTCATAGGTCCACACACGTCAGTGTGAATTAAACCCAATACCTCCTTTGCCCTGCTGGCAACAGTTTTCTTGAAAGGCTGCTTTGTCTGTTTTCCCATAACACATGCTTCACACTCTAACTTACAAATAGTCTTGGAAAAACTTACTCCTTGCACCATCTTATCCATAAGTAATATAAGATTTCGTACCCCTAGGTGTCCCATTCGCCTGTGCCATAACATCATTTGATTACAATCTGTTGAAGCCATAGCTACTTCCTGTGAACAATATTTTATCTTATAAACACCATTCTCTACAATACCTGCATGAGAAACTTCACCAGTAACCTTACATCCATCTGCTTTCATAATCTTAAAGGCAGTTTTATCGAATATTAGAACAAGGTTTCTACTAACGATTGTGCTCACACTCAGTAGGTTAGCTGCTAACCCAGGTACATACATTACACCTCTTATTGAAACACCCATCTTCTCATTAACCACATTACCAACTGCCTTACCAAATACCGTTTCTCCATTTGCACAAGCTACCTCTACTTCTTTGTCTAATTTTTTAAAGTCCGTTAACCAATCTCTTCTGTTCGTCATATGGTTAGAGGCTCCAGAGTCAAGTATCCAATCTCCAGATCTTTGTTTCCCTGTAGTCGCCATCGCCAATGACGTCAAAGCATCCTTCTTAGACTTTGGGTTCTTTGGACAATCTTTCGCTTTGTGAGGCCCATCACAGATGAAGCATTTTATCGTACGAGATTTGGTCGCACTCCACTTCTGTTGCTTATTATTTTTACTTTTGTTTTTAGCTTGCAAAGCATTCGTTGCAGTACTCGAACCTGCTTGATAGGCGTCCTCCATTTGAAACAGCTTAGCTTTTACGTAATCAGTGGTTAATTCTATGTTTGTGTTTTCTATTGCTAGTCTCATGGGTTGGAATGTCTCCGTTAACCCCTGTAGCATCAAGGTTGCAAGTAGTTCATCGTCTACATCCTTGCCAAGATCATGAAGCTGCTGCGCTACAATCATCATGGCCGTTACGTAGTCTCTCACTGTAGAAAATTGCTCCAATTTCAGGTTCACCAATTTCGAAAGTAGTTTGCATCGATTATTCAGGCCCTTATCCTCGAAAGCAGCCTTTAGAGCGCAGCCTTTAGAGCATCCCATGCCTCCTTTGCAAACTTCGCATGGCGAACGTGGACCAAACAATGTGCCTTCACCATCAAGCAGATTTTTGCTCTGGCCTTTTGATCCCTTTTACAGCCTGAGATATCACTTGCAGCCGGTGTTGTCATCGTATACTCCCACAAATCTTCATGGATTAAGTAAAGTTCCATCATGAACTTCCACGAGTTATAATCAGTACTACCATCAAGTTTCTCCATTGTTGGTAGGCTCGAACTCATGTTACCTCCTTGGAAAACGTCTAATTTTTTATTCACGCTAACTGTGTTTACATTATTCCCATTTCCAAAATCTGTCATTATTCATCGTTTTCCATAAATGCTGGGCATACATAACCTGTTAGAAAAATATATATTTGTATCTCAAAACATTATATTATATTTTTCTCACTTGACATTTTATTGTCAAACATTTAAAAACCAATTGTTTTTATATGAAGTAAAAACATACAATGATATGCAAAGAGATTATATTCGTTTCACAACAAAGCCTCTTTGCTTCAACACTCACAAAAGAGAACAGTCGCTCCACAGGGGCAGAACTTGGCAAACAGGTGTTATATTTGAAAAAAAAAAATTTATTGTAGGATAAGCATTGAAGATTTTTAAGTTGGTATCTTTATTATTTAGATATTGCAGTGTTTCTAATCCTCTAAAAACATGTAATAAGATTCATCTTTAGACTTTTTTTATAACACCTTCAATATTGTCTAAAGCCTCCGATTTTTGTTTTTCAGATCGATTAATATTTCGTGTTTCAGATAGGATAAGTTCTTTTACATATTGTTTCAGCGCTTTTGGTACCCATTTCAATTTAAAGAACGGATGTGACACTGAGGCTAATATTGCATCATTTGCTGCAGGCTCTAACAGCAAAAACTTTTTAAAATGTCTATTTAGGTTTTCTTCAATGACATCTAGCAGAGAGCTGCAGTATTTTAGATTTTCCATCCTAAGACATTTGATTATATACTGAATTCTTATTAGCTCAGATAACATACATCCATAATAAGTGTCTTTTTCTCCTTGCAGGCTTTGAATAGCTTCTGCTATTGGCTTTGAACAGTCTACATATTCACTTAAAAAGTGAAATTCATTTTCCTTCAACTGAGGTATTTTTAACATTTTCATAGTTTCACTTAGACGGTTCTGCACAGCTAAAATATCTTGTATAGAATTATAATAAGAGTTCCATCGAGTTGCGCATTCAAAAGTTGGTGACTTTCCTTTCAACTTCATATATGTTTCACATGCTTTTTGTGATCTAGAACATAAATTCCAGAGTGCTTGGCACTTTTCTAAGGCCACATCATACAATTTCTTATAAAAAGTATTTTTCAATCTTGCTTGTTTGAAATCTGTACTGGCAATCAAATGCAAAGTGTGAGTAGCGCATCTTTCATGTCCGGGTAGTAGGTAATCACTTTCTGAGGCTGATGAAGCATCTGGGAAAGCTTGTAGTACTAGCAGTGAATCATCATCTTCAATACCTTCACCGTGGGATGTATGATATGCATGCGAAACATGTTCATTTTGAACTGTCTCTGAATCAGACTTCTCAAATACATCGAAAACCATAACCATATTTGAACAATTATCTGTAACTGTTTTAACAATTTTTGATAGTTTTAGGTCATGGTCTGAATGTATATCAGCTATCATTTCTGCAACATTATCATATGTGTGAGCCCCTTTGAATCTTCTGCAAGCAATAGCAGCACTTTTCCTCTCAAAAGTCTCACTTTCCATCCAATGGACTGTAAACCCCAAAATAACTTCTTTTAGAGGAAGACCAAATGTCATCTGTACTGCACACAAAGTTCAAAGTTCAGTTC
Source organism: Saturnia japonica (assembly GCA_033032175.1). NCBI lineage: Eukaryota > Metazoa > Arthropoda > Insecta > Lepidoptera > Saturniidae > Saturnia > Saturnia japonica. The sequence goes on from CM065331.1 coordinate 10,225,996, forward strand.
TTAATTTTTTTCTTAAATTCATTGTACTCATCATACATTTTATTTTTAGCTGTACGACGGCACATAACTTTTGGAGGCTTTGTTAGTTGCTGTGCACCTTCAATCAAAGCTTTAAAAGACTTATACTCTACTATCGATATTGGTGACATGGTTTCAACAATAAATTTTACAATCAACTTGTCCAAATTAACAGATCTTGAACCACCTGCAACATCTGTAAGAGTAGACTGCTTTAATTTTTGACATATTACTGCTGATAGTACTGATTCTGAACCGCTGCTACTAATCTCAGTATGATTCCTTTTTTTTAAGGGTTGTATTTTTAACTTTTTCATAATCTTGCAATAGATCTGTGTGGCCTTTCCTCTGTAATAAAATAAAAAAGTTGATTATTAGATACAAAAGATAATAATTGAGAAATTCATTAATTCTCATGACCAAATCCTAATAAAATAAAAATTAATGACATAAGTATACAATTGTAATATTTATCTTATCTCATACAAATGCATCTCTATAAAAAATCTACATTTTATTCGTCGTAAGCTACAATATATATAAGGACACTCGTGCTATCCGGCCGGCGGCGGGTACTCTCTCCCGCGGCTGCGAGCGACTAAATCGGTGGCGCTATCGTGCAAGCAGAGTAGGAGGCGCACACGCAACACTGGGACGTACTCAGTGAACAGAGCCGTACTCGGCGCGATTTCCCTCAAGAAGAATGGCAAGTTGAGCTTTCAAATCACGCTTTTTTGGTTATACCGGGTTGGCCTTAGGGTAATAGTGAGGAACCAGATTCTGTTCCACCCCTAAAACAAACAAGGCATTCTGCATCACGTCGACAACAAATTGAACGTCGTTATCGGAAATCATACGCCTTGGAAGTCCAAACCTCATAAACACTTCATTGACTACAGTTTTCGCGCAGATCTCAGCCGTGGCCTCGGTGAGAGCAAAGAGCTCAATCCATTTACTAGCAGTATCTTCCACTATCAAAATCCACCTATGTCCCTGGGACCCCTTTGGTAATGGCCCAAAGAGATCGACGGCGATAACTTCGAAGCGTTGAGCCGGTACGGGAGTTTGTATCAACCTAGGTGGTTTCGTGTTGGGAGGTTTGTACCGTTGACACTCAGTACATGCCTTCAGATATTCGGTAATATAGCGCCTCATACCAGGAAAATAAAATCGCTGGGATATGCGATGCATCGTGCGCTGAATACCTCCATGAGCGGTAGTCAGCGAAACATGACATTCATACATGATTTTTCCCTGCAAGCTGTCCGGTACGACCAACTGAGGTTTCTCAGAATCCGAGTCATCTACGAACCTATACAACACTCCTTGATTTAAGAGGTAGCCCCTCTCCGTCCATCGATGAACTGACAGCTCATTGAAAATTTCTAGGTCATAATTTTGGTCACTTCCGAGTCAGCCAGCTGAGCTGCACGGGTTGATGTAGCATCCCAGTGCGGAACATCCACAGTTACTGGACAGACACCGCATTCAAATGGCGTATGGTCCGTGACAGGGCGACTACGCGTGTCAGCTAGCACATTAGCCTTACCCGGAGTGTATTCAATTTGTAAATCGAAAGATTGCAGCTTCAGAGCACAACGAGCAAGCCTGCTACTCGGTGACTTTAGTGAAAATAGCCATTTCAGGGGTTGATGATCACTCCTAACGTATATCTGATGACCATGAATATACCCACGGAATCTCTCCACTGCCCAGACAACGGCCAACGTCTCCCTCTCGGTAGTGGAGTAGTTGCGCTCGGCTGGTGTGAGGAGACGACTTGCGTACTCAAGTGGATGCTCATCGTTAGGAGACTCCCCCTGAAGTAAAGCTGCCCCTAGAGCAAAATGACTTGCGTCCGTTCTAAGGACGAAGGGTTTCGAATAATCAGGTTGGACCAGGATAGGGGGTGAAGCGAGAAGCGTATTAAGCTGCTTAAAAGCACTGGCTTGCTCCTTTTCCCATCTCCAGGTCTGCGTCTTTTTGGTAAGGCGGGTAAGAGGTTCAGCCATCTTTGCAAACTCCGATATAAATTTTCTAAACCAGGAACAAGTCTGAAAGAAGGTGCGAAGTTGTTGGAGGCCAGTTGGCTCCTTCATTTCCAAAACAGCACGTACCTTATCTTCGTCCGGAGATATACCATCTCGTGATATCACGTGCCCAAGGTATTTGAGTCGCTCTCTGGCAAAAGAACACTTTTCACAGTTCGCCCGCAACTTGAAAATACGTAGGCATTCAAATACCGCACGTAAGTCTGAAATATGAGTTTCGTAGTTCTCCGAGATAACCAGTAAATCATCAATATATCCTAAAATGGTTATACCACAAAGTGTATGGCCAGACCTAAATCGGTCAATGAGTCGTTGAAACGTCGCCGGCGCATTTTTAAGCCCGAAAGGCATACGTTTAAAACGATACATACCAAAAGGCGTAACAAATGCAGTTTTATCACGATCGGCCGTACTCACCTGCCAATAACCGCTACGGAGATCCAACGAGCTCATTACACAACCCTTCTTGGTCGACTGCAGCAGCTCATCGATGCGCGACATAGGATATGCATCCGTCTTGGTAATCGAATTTAGCTTGCGATAATCTACACAAAACCTATACTTATTGTTAGGTTTCGGCACTAACACACATGGCGCCGCCCATGCGGACTCGCACTCCTCAATCAGATCCTCCGCTAACATTCGGTCCAACTCGACACGCATTATTTCTTTCTTCGCGGGCGTCACGCGAAACGGAGGCACGGCAATAGCCGGAAGATCGCCAGTATCTATGTGGTGCTCTGCAAATGGTGTGGGCTCTCGCACTACATTAAAAATATCAGAATACTCACTTAGCAAATTTTCCAAACCACACCGCTCCGACTCGGATAGTGTTATGCCTTCATCTTCACGTAACACGTTCACAGAAGCGCATTCAAACGGGTTTTGTGGGGTTTCGCACGTCAAAGGATATAAGATCCGGGGCCGGTCAGCTGTGTACCAAGTATAACTAAAAAAATCGATAATCATCTTGGTCTTAACAATAAAATCGACAACTAACAACGTTTCATTGTTAACCGCGTCAGGTAAAATAATAAACTCGATAGGTACCATTAATGAAGCAAGAGGAACGTCCACGATAGTTAATAGTACCCTAGTATTTCTAACCGTACCATCTGCAAGTTTTATTGACATAGTCTCGGTGCGAAAGTTTAACCCTCTACGTTTTAATTAGAGATAAAGTGAACTACTCGCTATACTCCGACGCGCAGCGCTATCCAATAATGCAGTTCCCGTGAACCCCCCTATACTTAGTTGCAAGATAGGCCGACCCTGTGTATGGTGTTTACGTGTTATGTACTATGTGTTACGATAAAATAGATTAATACAGACAATATTATAGAGAAATGTTAGCAACTACGCTACATTATAAGTTGCATGTTATATATTAGGATGTATATAAACGATTATGTATTGTGTGTTACATATATGAGAATAGAACTAATATAGAATAGATTAATGCATAGAATAAGTCAATAGAGTAAGGATATCAAATATTATAGAAACTTTACGAACGCAAAACTGTGATGCCGCCCGTAAATTACATTGTTTTTGGCTTATGTACGGAATATATACTTGATGTATATTATATGTGAATATGTAATGGATAGGTAATACAACAAGGAATATTTTGATATATGACATGTGTACATAAGATATATAATGACAGAAATATAGAGAGATTAACATGGCAACCAAAGCGAAAACTGAAATTAAAACACGAAATAAAGCGGGGCTCTCTTTACGGTCATTCTCCGAACTACTTAAGCTCGAAGAGGGGCCGTATTGGGCACGGCGCGAATCATCGAAGTACGAGTAACTACAAGACAACAAGAAGAAAGCTTTGGTCGTCCTGCGAACAATTAACAAGATTACGACTTTCATTGAAGACCCGGCACCTCAAGCGGTCGTGCATTATTGCACCCCCCGGACCCCCTCACTACTAACATCGCGGCCCACTGGCATCCGTACGGCGTCTACGAGACGGGCATCCGGCGCAACAAAACGCCCGTCCAAACCGGGGAAACGTCACACCACCCCCTCCCTCACGCAGAGGGGAAGTGATGCGTACCCAATACTGTGTATTATTGTTAATACATATAGATGAGAAAGCATTTTCTACTTTAACATTGTTATTTTGTTTACATTTAGAACAATTGGTTCTTATATCTGGCTTTTCTCTCTGGCTTTCAAACTATTCCTTCAGGTATACCTCAGGGTTCACACCTGGGACCATTGCTTTTTAACATTTATATCTCCGATATATCCTCTTGTTTCACCTCCGCCAAGTACCTTATGTATGCCGATGATACCAAAATTTTCAGCGCTATTCGTACTATTGATGACTGCCACATGTTACAGAATGAACTTTTGCGACTTTGTGATTATTGCAAGTTAAATAAGCTAAATTTAAATGTAAAGAAATGTAATGTAATATCATACACTAGAAAACATCAACCAATAAATTATATCTATATACTTGACATGTTGCCAGTGCAGAGGGTTTCTGTCGTTCGTGATTTGGGGGTGATGATGGATTCCAAACTGCTTTACACGTATCACTATGATTACATACGTCAGAAAGCTTTATAAATATTTGGATTCATTTGCAGAGTTGCAAGGCCTTTTGTAAACTTAAACTCCCTAAAACTATTATATTTTACATACATTAGGAGCTATCTCGATTATGCTTCGCCAATATGGTCACCAGATTATATCACACATAAGACTAGTCTCGACAACATTCAAAGTAAATTCCTGAGATATCTAAATTATAAATTTAATAACGAGCATAAGTCATACTTAATTGATTTAGACTTTTACAATTTAACTTCTTTAACAAAACGACGATCTATCTTCGACATGACATTATTATACGATATTTGGAATAACAATATTGATTGCCCCGAACTAGTGAATAGGATTAATTTCAAAACACATACAAAAATTATTCGAAATCCGCGCTTATTTGCACCACCGCCAGTTAAACACAATTATGCTAAGAACTCTGTTTTACAAAGATGTTTTAACATGTATGACACGAAGTTTAGTCATATTGATTTATTCCAATCAAATAGGAATGTTTTCTTAAAAAAATTAAAATCAAAAAACACATTGAAATAGTCATCATGGCTGTGAAACAGGAACACAGAAAGGACTCAGTTTACTCTCTATTGCTTATAACATACATACATATACAATTCACATATGCTTTCACTCAGGAGCATATGATCCCACCACACCTATACACTCTCACGCACACGCACACTATACGCAGACTCACACTCCCACTCACATTGAGATATAGAAACACATAATACTTCATAATGATATTTTTTATGTATATAAATATTTAACCGCTGCATAACAAACAAAATTTAATAATAATTGTTTCGTAATTGGCACCACATGATTGCAAAACATAACAAATGTATATTTTGTGTTAAATGTGCTGTGAAGCAATATGTACCAAAAAAAAAAAAAAAATGTCCTTTCTGCCCACAGCCATAACAAAATATATCTGTAACAGATGAGGACTTTTTACTTAGCCTATCACATGAGTCGCGGTTGTGTCCTCGTGATTTACAGTAAACGCAAAATAGTTTTCTATCACTTTCCCTCATAACGCGTTTGCTTAAATTATTATCACTACGTGACGGTGACGCACGAGCGCGGGAGCACTGCACAGTGGCGGCAGCACGCGTAGCTGGTATCGAACTTGAACCCGAGGCACCTTCACTGGGTATCGTAGACATCGTATTTGACAGCTGCGGCGTAGGATATTCGATATCCCTAGGTGACGACACTGACTGATGACTCTGGACATTTTCCGAGAGCGATTCCTCTATAGCTCGTGCCCTTTCTATCAGAGATTCAATGTCACTCACGAGATCTCTGAACAAACGTTTCCAAATCCTCCTATGTAGTAAACCATATATTATATCCAATCGCGCCTCTTCTGGTAGTTAATATGGTAGTTTCGCTAAAAAAGCTCTTATTCTTACAATACATATATCAGCACGTTCCAAACCATGCACAGCAGCAAAAATATCTCGGTACAACTTATATGCAGGGCGAGGTATTCCGTACATCGAACATAAGCGTTTCACAGCATCCGACCACGATAATATTTCGTTTCGTATTCCACACCACCATACTGCTGCTTCACCGCGAAGTAGCATCGGAAGTCCACGAAGAGCCATATCATCGCTGACTGCTGCACAGTCCTTATATATTTCGACCGCGTCTATAAATGCTTCCACGGCTTCGGGATGTTGTGATGAACCATCGAAGCGTGCGGTGCACTTAGACAGGTTACCTGGAGTGTGTGATGACAATTGAGACGATGACATAACAGCGGCAGCAGAATCCACACCTGGTAGCCCTCCTGAGTGCGATGTCAATAGAGATTCTACCAGCTTCTGGTTCGCCTTGGCCTGTGCCTTAGAAAAGGAGGCCACGAGCGAGGACAGTTGGTCTCCGGACATGAGCACAGGTGCTATAGGCGTGACTTGCACCGATTTCACTGATTCTTCACTTGGACTTGATTCTTTGTCATTGTCTTTGTCGTTACGAACTTTTCTCGGTGGCATTTTTTTAATTGCGTATATGTAGGTATTCACAAAAAAAATGTCGCTGGATTCACGGCCATTACGTTGGGAGCCACTTTAATCGTCGTAAGCTACAATATATAAATGGACGCGCGCGCTATCGGGCCGGCGGCGGGCACTCTCACCCGCGGCTGCGAGCGACTATATCGGTGGCGCTATCGTGCAAGCAGAGAGGGAGGCGCACACGCAACACTGGGACGTACTCAGTGAACAGAGCCGTACTCGGCGCGTTACAACCTTTAAATGATTCAGGAAATTTGTAGTACAAATAACACTACCCTTTATAACTTTCGAACATACATTGCATATTGCAGATACACACTTCCATCAACTTGTCTAAATATCTTTAAAACAATGCTTTAAAATTCAACTTTTCCCCTAATAACTTAAACATGCCTATTCCTTTAAAGTTTTCTTTATTTGTAGTATAGGCAGCTTTTAGAAGTGTTGATATGTTTTCAGAACCAAAAAAGTACCACCGTAAATACGAAAAGTTTTACAATTTTATTATATTTGTAATTAAAAACGTATTCTGACCAGATAAACAAAAAATATAGATAAATGGGGGTCACATTTTCTTTATTTAGTGCGTTCTTCTCTGTTTTATTGACTTTCTAACAGAATGTATAGTAACTTTAGAAATAGATACCTAACAGAGCTATAAGGCGGCTTGGTATTTAATAAAATTATAACTACTATAGATACTACCGCGGCATAATTTATAAAGTACATATCATATATGAAATACAAATTTTCTCTGCAATAAAAATTATAGAAAACATGCATTTCGGTTTTAGCCGACCGCAAAAATGAGTGTTATATTTTTCCAGCGTATGTATATATGTCTATTTCTATGGCGCGCTCTGTAGCCTAAACGGCTTGAAGGATTTTAGCACACGAGGTGTCGTTAGATTCGTCTTAATTGTGGAAATGACATATGCAGAGATTGTTATCTTAAATTAGGAAATATCGTATTTTGCAACGTAATGTTGATTGTTGGAAGCTTGAAAAGCTCTCATTTTCAGACCTAAATGTATTTACTTACATTGCTTTCTTATTCGCAGGTTGCAATAACGCCAGCCGACTATTGCCATTTTTAACGATAGTAAAGGTTAACTGACAGAAGAATAATAGTGTCTTTAATAATTTGTTATACATTGCGTAGGAATAATGCATTACATTATTGGATGTTGTAATAATTACCATCTTTAAACAAAGGACGCTAATAGAAAGGTAATTTGAAGAGAAATTGAGAGTATGTCATCCAACAGAGACAGTACAGTCAATTTGTCGAACAACTTAAATAAAACTAGTAAAGATTTTCAAAAACGAGTATGTGAAGTTTAAATTAAAATATCAGAGATGGCACTAGCAAAAGCAGGGTTTACCCCTGTACCAGTACGTATCGTACATTACGACAATTGCATTCCCTCGTACGATACCAAATTATACGAAAATACGTTAATTTTAACAATATAAGAATTCAAAAAATAGGTCCTCTGGAGCAGAAATTGATGAAGTACGATAGTTTTGGACCAAAATAGGAAAAAACGATAATTTCGGAGTTGCTGTTACGATAACTGCCACGCTTTAGGTTGTGAACCCTAAGTAGAAATAGAAGTTAGTAGTACGGCTATGCACATAAAGTTCTCCCCAAATTTCCCCGGTGCCAAAATTTTCTTCCCTAAAAATTTCCCCAGCGACTTTATTTTTCCCAAAATGGGAAAAAACCTCAATCTAGAGACCCTGGTTATGGGGGCCTTCATAGACATTGACGCTGACATTTGTAGAGAGAAAGAGTTACCATCTATCAATTTGGTCCCACAATAAAGTTTCAAAGGCGCGTTCAGTTTTATCTATGGGGACATCAACAAATAATACTTGTTATAAATGATATTCCCTATTTATTAGATTTATACACTTTATTATTCTCAGATACATCGATTACAATTACACATCCATCACACGTAACCACCATAGAGAGAGAGGGATGAGTCACCACAGACAATCTAATTGTTGCCAGCTCATTGACATCATAAACTATATTTTATCATACAACATCCCCCTTTTTCCATACAATAAAATAAACAAAATATTTTATAGTTTTTCATAATACAAACTCTTTTACTTTTAATTAAGTTGTACCTACATAAACTAATTATTATTATTTTTTTAATAATCATAAAAATATCTTGGTTTCTTTACTACTCGACCAGATCTTGTTACATATCCACTTACACAACTATTATTATTATTAGACAAACTACTTTCAACATTTAGATTTTTCTCAATGACCTCAGGCTCATTATTTGACTCATCATTATAATCAACACTATTCCATGTATTATATTCTCCTCCTTTTATCAACATTTTTCTATTTCTAGTTATAATTTCACCTTTATCATTTAATATTTTATAAGATCTAGGACCTACTGCTTTCCCTATAACGACACCACTCTTATGCGGTTTACAATTATTTTCATTTTGTATTTTAACAAACTCTCCCCGTTTTAATTCTTTCAAATTTCTATAGCTTTTATTATAATATTTTTTCTGATTATCCTGTCATTCAAGTAATTCTTTTCTATAATTTTGACTACACTTTTTTTTAATATTAAAGTTAATATTGGGCAAAATACTTTTCACATTTCTATTAAACAATAATTCTGATGGAGTTTTTCCTTCATTTGACACTGGTGTATTTCTATATAATAGTAAACCTAATTGTATATCCCTATTATCATGAATTAATTTCTTTAAAACTCTTTTAACAGTTTGTATGTATCTTTCAGCTAAGCCATTACCCTGGTGATGCTTAGGACTTATTACTTTATGTTCAATATTCCATTCTTTTACAAATTCTTTAAAATAATATCCTGTAAATTGAGTTCCTGAGTCAGTATATAGCATTTTAGGAATACCATGCCTAGAAAATATTTCTTTCAAATTACTAATAGTATATTTAGTTGACAAATCTTTCAATTCTTGTACTTCAACAAACTTGCTATATGAATCTACGGTAAGAATATATGGTTTTCCAAACAAAAGAAAAATATCTGAAGCTAAAATCTCCCATGGACCTTCTGCAATTTCCTTACTTATCATTGGCTCTTTCATTTCACTAATTGCTTCCACCCTATCTATATCTACTTGTAAGCCTTCTCTTGTCAGAACATGACCTAAATACTTTACTTCTTTCTGTTTAAAGTTACATTTATTTTTATTAAATTGAATACCATATTCCCTTGCTCTTTGTAATACTTTTTTCAATGTTTCATCATGCCCAGTCTCAGATTTATTATAAATCAGTATATCGTCTAAATATATTTCAACTCCATTGATGTCTCGGAATATATTACTGAAAACTCTATGAAAAATTTCTGGACTACTACACAAACCAAAAGGTAACCTATTATAATAATATCTACCATAAGGTGTATTAAATGTTGTGAGCTCCTTACTCTGTTCCGACAAATTTATCATATAAAATCCTTTATTAGCATCTAAAGTACTAAAATATTTACTACCTTTTAATTTTGAAGTAATCTCATCTAACGTTGGAATCATTATTTGTTCTCTCTTAATTTGTGTATTTAAATATTGAGGATCCAAACAGATACGTAGTGAACCATTGGGTTTGGTAGTCATTACCAAAGAACTAACATAATCAGTGGGTCTGTTTATTTTCGAAATTATACCTAACTTTTCTAAATTTTCTAATTCTGATTTCAACTTTCCCATCAATTTAAAAGGTACATGTCTACATGGCTCTATTTTACCTTGGGAACCTTCCTTTAATTTTATATCATAATCAAATCCTTTTATATTTCCTATTCCTTCAAAAACATCTCTGTAATCGTTTAAAAATGTATTATTTTTAGTATTTATGACACTTATATCTTGTTGTATGTATGTATTATTAATCCGTTTAGCTAAATTAAATTTTTCTATAGTAGACAACCCTAAAATTGAATCATAATCACCCTTTGAAATCTTAAAATTTACAATATCCGTTTTATTACCAATTTCACACATGTTTAATTCCCCAACTATTTCAAGGTTAGAATTATCATAGTTTGACAACTTACTGCAACACTGTTCAAAAGAATAAATATTCAATAAATTTTTACAAACATTTTGTGACATAACATTGCAATGTGCTCCTGAATCAAGTTTAAATTTAATTTTCTTATTTAACTGAACAAACATTACCATCTCAACCTAATTCCTCTTTTCATCAATTACATTAATTTGAATTGAACTTAAATTTAATTCTGTTAAATTATTTTGTTCACAAGACTCATATTTAAATTTTACCAAATTAACATACCTATTATTTCTATTATTATAATAACACATACGTTTGAAATGCCCTATTTTACCACAATTATCACATTTTTTTTTATAAGCCGGACACATTTTCTTTATATGATGATAACCACAACATGGACACTGTTGATGCACTTTATAATTTTCTGTCAGTCCCATCTTTTTATTCCCGTTTCCTTGTATTCGACTCCAACCTGTATTATTTCTACTTTGATTCACCAGCGCTCCATAGTTTTCTTGTCTTACTCCTGAATAATAGTTTCTTTGACCCATTTTTGTTTCATAATTTTTGTTGTACATTCTTTTATTACTATAATTTTTCCCTTGATATTCTACATATTCCTGCTGCCTTCCCTGAACTGTTGGTTGATGTCTCCTTTCTTTTCCAGTACTCACTACATTAATTTCTTGTTTATTTTCCATTTTCTGTATTTGTTCCTTGGCTAATTCAGCAGCCTTACATATTTGTATTGTTTTTTGTAATGTTAAATCAGACTCTCGTAGTAATCTATCTTTCAATTTGATATCATAAATACCTGCAACAATTCTATCTCTGATCAATCGGTCCTTTATTTCGCCAAATTCACATGCCAAGCTGAGCTTCTTTAACTCCGTGAGAAATATGTCGAAATTTTCATTTTCATGTTGATTACGTGTAAAAAACAAATGTGAGTTCACACTCTCATTGCATTCTGGTAAAAAATGTGTCTTGAAACATTTTAAAACTTTTTCATAACTTTTAGATTCTTCTTCTGTCAAAGTAAATGTATTAAATATTTCTATGCACTCATCTCCTAAACAATGGAGTAACAATGCAACTTGCACTTTTTCTTCTTGCAGGTGTGCTCCCGACGCCATCCGATAAATCTCGAATTTCTGTAGCCATCTTTTAAAATTTTCATTTGTTAAATTCACTAAGTGACTCGGGGGTGTTAATCCAGCAATGCCACTATATTCTTTGTTGGTTGTTGTCCTCAGCGCCATGTTATAAATGATATTCCCTATTTATTAGATTTATACACTTTATTATTCTCAGATACATCGATTACAAATTACACATCCATCATACGTAACAACCATAGAGCGAGAGGGATCAGTCACCACAGACAATCTAATTGTTGCCAGCTCATAGACTTCATAAACTATATTTTATCATACAACAGCTGTGTAATATTATTACGCTACGGTTCTATTTATTTAAATTAAGGATTAAAATATTAACGAGGATTCACATGTTTCTCAATTCTCTTTATTTTTCTAACAACAACTGTTGCCAACGCAACCACTTCAAAAAACGAATACATTCGGATTTCACAACATCCTCCGCACACCGAAACAAAGTATATATCCGAATGTTATATTACTGAAGTACAATTATATTATATAAAAATTTAACAATTTACAACTTTCCTCGAAGCTCTATCACAATATGAAAAAATTACAACCATTGCCATTATTAATTATAATAATAGTTTTACAATTATAAATTAATATAATGTATCATATTTGTCTGACAGATAATTAGTAACAAAAAAATAAACTAAATATGGAGATTGCTATAAAAGACAGTTTAGAATAAAGAATTTAAACATATAACTTATACTCACTTGGCAGTTTTACCACCCTACCGCTGCGAGTCTTCAACTGTGGTTTCTCAGGACTCATTGATCTTTGTTGATCTGCTGAATTAGAGTTTAATAAACTATCATTACCTGTTGGGCTATTTTGATCATCAGAATCTGTCTTCAAAAAACTAAAATCAGTACATGTGATTTCTAGTTTGTACAGTCTTTGAAAAGGACGAACCTTGTACCCTACAGATGTTCTCACGCGTGCAGATCTGCTAATACCATCTCTTCCAGGGTAAATTTCTTCGATTAATCCTAAAGGCCACTTTATCCTTTTATCTCCGGTTTCAATTAAAACAATATCTCCTACTTTCAGACTATCAGCCTTTTCTCTTCCTCTTTGCACTAACATTGTTAAATATTCAGTCTTGAATCTATGTCTAAATTGCTCTCGAAGATTTTGTAAGTATCTTAGACGTTTATTCATGCCTTTTGCGTCAATCTGATCAATATCAGTTACATCTGTGTTGCTCAAAGGCTGTATGAAATGTGCTGGTGTCAATGGATCCAATGCTTCAGCTTTATCGTTGTTAACATATGTCAATGGACGGCCATTCATTGTGGCTTCACAGTCACAAAGAATAGTTTGAAGCTCATCGTATGATACAGATGATTTTCCTAAGACACGACGCAGTAAATCTTTCATTATTCTTATCAGACGCTCCCAATACCCTCCCCACCAAGCAGCAGAAGGTACATTCATTTTCCACGTTATGCGTTCTATCATCGAGCGTCTTTGGATTTCATCCCAATCTAACAAGGTAAGTAGATGTTTAATTCTTTGAAAATTAGTGCCTTGGTCTGACATAAGCGTGTCGATGCGACCACGTCGTGCTATAAATCTCCTTAATGTCATTATAAATGATTCTGTGGACAAGGACTTAGTCAATTCTAGATGTACTGCACGATAGACAGCACAAGTGTAAAGCACAATCCAGCATTTCTCTCCATTTTTCAAATAAAGAGGTCCAGCGAGATCAACTCCTGTTGTTTGAAACGGTGCTGAACATGTTACACGTTCTGTAGGTAATGGAGCAGTCGGTGCTTGTACTGGTTTTGATCTATGTCTTATACATATGATGCATTTAGATATAACTGATCTCACTAGGCGACGAATTCCTATTATCCAGAATCTAGACCGGATGTCTGCAATTAGCTGATTGGTGCCTGCATGTTGTAGCTGTACATGTCTTTGTCTCACTAGTGCAGTCACAATAGGATTATTCGCTAAAAGTAGGTAAGGAGTTTTTATTTGTTCAGGAAAATCTGATAGCAGCAATTTTGTTTTAACTCTTAATATTCCTTCTTTGTCATAAAACTGTGTCAGACTTTCACTCTTCTTTTCAATCAACTCCATATTTTCATGTTGTATAAATTTTATTATATGCTTTTCAGCCTCGTTAAATTCACTGTATGCTATTTCACCAATCCTCTTATTATTTTTATTACGTATATTATATATAAATCTCATTACCCAGGCCAACGTTCTTACAATCTTTGTATATTTACTGAAATAGTTTTCCAATTGTTTTAATATACTCTCATTTAAACTAATGTTTATATTGCATACAGTTTTCTTAAGTTCGACATGTGCCTCTTTTTCCTCAATCAGCAACTCCGACTTAGGCCACTGATCAGGTTCCAAGTGCAACCACTCTGGACCCTCCCACCAATGCATTTCGGCGAGAACTTTTGCATTGCATCCTCTGGAAGCTATGTCGGCCCAATTCTGCTGACCTGGAATATGATGCCAATTATGTGAATTAGTATTTTCTCTAATTTCCTTTACTCTGTTTCCTACAAATGTGTTCCACGCTAGTTCTCTTTTTATCCAGTATAGAACTACACAAGAATCTGACCAGCAATATATATCATACTCAGTAAGCTGGAGACTTTTTTGTACATTTGTAAGTAATCTTGTCCCTATCAAAGCAGCAGTTAACTCCAATCTGGGGATAGTCATATTCTTTGGTGGTGATACTCTAGCCTTCGCGGCTACTAATTGTACTGATATTTTATTATTTTTCTGCGCCCTCAAAAAAACACAAGCTCCATATCCATCTTTACTAGCATCGCAAAACATGTGTAGACCCAGCTTGCATTCTTTAATTAATTCAGTAGTCAAACGTCGAGGAATTTTACAAATATTAAGGTATGTTATATATTTATACCAATCTTGAAATTTATTCAACAAATCTGTGGGTAATATTTCATCCCACACAAGCTCCCGACGCCAAGTTTCTTTTAGTATCAACTTAGGCGTTAACATAGCTGGACATATGAATCCAATAGGATCAAATATTTTCTGAGTTATTGACAATAGATGTCTCTTTGTGATATTTTTGATATCTTCATATGTAGGCAGATCTTGTGTATTACAGCAAAGTTTGTCTGAAACAGTATCCCACACAAGACCGAGTACTGATATTTCAGATTCATTTGTTTCATTAATATGCATTGGTGCTGTAACCCACTGTCTTAAGTCAAACTTAACCTTATTCATGATTTGTTTAGAGTCATATATAAATTTACATACCTCCGATTTATAGTCTAAGCTGGTTACACAATTATCTACATAGAATGTCTTTTTCAGTAATTGTGCTGACTCTGTATATTCATCTGTTACCTGCCTCAAGTGATGCTGAATAGTTGCAGACAATAAAAATGGGCTACATGTTAGTCCAAATACAACTCTGCAATGTCTGTAAGTTAAAACTTCAGTCCTTTTATTATCTTTCCACCACAAAAATCTTAAACACTCTCTATCACTGGGCATAACAACAATTTGTAAAAATGCTTTTGCTATATCAGCTGTTATACCTATGGCTCTTTTTCTGAACTGTGCAATTAATGTAGGAATTTGCTCTAGAAAATTCATCCCTTTCTCTAAACAAGAGTTTAATGACCTTCCGTTAATATCACATGCAGAAGCATCAAATACTGGTCTTATTGTTGTTGTTAAACTCGAGTCTTTAAACACTGGCTTGTGGGGTAAGTAATGTGATTGACTTTTATTCCTTTCAGAATTTAACACAAGCTCAACTATACCTGATTCTTGCCAATTCTTTATTATAGCATCATAACTATCAAAAGTACCATTAGATACTAATTTCTTAGTCATTGACTCTAATCTTTTAAATGCTAAATCATAATTATTTAATAAATTATCATGACCTGGTTTCCAAGGAAGCTGAACTTCATACCTGTTTTCAGAATTAACTTTTATGCTTTCTTCAAACCTCATAATCACCTCAGCCTCCATTTCACTGTTAGATTTTACTTCAACAGGATCTCGAATACCTAATGTCTCCAACAACCAATAACCTGTTAAATCGTTTTTATTATTAATACAGAATAAAGTAGTGGTTATAATATTATTTAATGTAGAACTCACCTGTGTTCCTTGTAAAGTCCAACCTAGTTTAGTTTTTATACCTGTCATACCATTCTCCAATTGTATTACATTTGGTGTCATTAAAACACCTGAAAAATCTGAACCTATCAATAGGCCAATCTCTGTTGAACATTCTACATTATCTGTCAGAGTTATACCATGTTGTTGTAACATATTATAAATCTGTGTGTCACATTTATTGACCCTTGGAATATATTTACAAATACAAGATTGGCTTAAGGCTGTTATATTAAATATAAATGTACTGTCCAAATTCTCAACATTAAAACTATACACTCTGTGTTCCTTAGTGTTAACAGTCACTCCACCAAATAAAGAATGAGTTAAGAACTCCTTACTGATAGCTGGAATTTTCAGTTCTTGTACCACATCTTGTAGTATGTATGATCTCTGAGACCCATTGTCCAAAAGTGCTCTTACTGTTTTCTTCTTTCCATTGTATACAATGTTGACAGTAACAGTTTGTAGTAAAGTCTCCTTTTGTCCTGACTGACTCTGTGCTGACAATGATGTTGATAAATCATTATTCTCAGTTTTAGATCTGGTCTTTTGTGTGTAGCATAACACTGATGAGTGTCTTTTTCCACATATAAAACATTTTACAAAAGATTTACATACTTTTGCATAATGTCCAACTTTCAGACAAATGAGACATGCTTTCTTCTTTCTTAGATGTTCCTCTCTTTGTTCAACAGACATTTTCGTCATCTTGTAGCATTCCATATTTGAGTGTGTTTCCTTATCACACCATATACAACTCTTTGATTTCTTCACTGGTGTTTTAGACTGTGCTATTAAACAACTAGCTGTTGGTTCAGGATTATTATTTGTTTCTGTACTAAAGGTGTTCATGGCCATAGCAATTCTTTGTTCACTTTCCACTTCTTTCTTGAGAAATGATAATAGATTTGTCAACTCTTCCTCCATATTTATAGTATGTGTTGTAGAACGTTCCCACGCTTTTAGTATATCATGTGGCAATGAAGATTCAACCATTGGTAAAATAAATGCTGAATACTTCTCTTTTGTAACACCTAACATCTCAAGAGCTCTAAGCTGTGCATTCAGCTTGTCATATAATGTTGTAAGATCTAACTTACCTCCTTCAACTTTGAGCAAGATCAGTGACAACAACTCTCTGACATATACTTGTATTAATATCTCATCTCGGGCATATCTAGATTTTAATTGAGCCATACACTCCTTATAATTATCACCATATGGTGGGTAACTTTCTACTAATGCACGAACCTCTGTATTGGGTGTGATAGATTGCAGTAGATAATAAAATTTGTCATCATTATCCATTGATAGGTCCTCGTCTATCTTTTTAAATTGACCCCAAAAGGATAACCAATTTTTCACATTGCCATCGAATTTCTTTAACTCAATGGGAGGCAATTTTAATTGTTTGATGTTACCTTTCATTTTTATACTGCTGTTATTATAATCCTCGTATTTAGCGTTTAGAAGCAGCCATCTCGTCTGATATTTTTCACAGTCTTCCTCTTCTGACTCTAAATCACTTTCTTTCCAATCTTGTGTAGACAAAAGTAATTTTCTTATTTCTTCATTTTGACACTGAAGCCTCTCATACAATTCTTTTAATTTTATCCAGTGCATTCTCATCTCACACTGTTCCGGTTTTTCTTTATTTGTCTCATAATGCCGGCTCAATGTGGAATCCATATTATTCGCTGCCTTCGTGAATAATCTACGCGTCACAGTTCTCTCCTTAATTTTTGACTCCATATTTAGTATCGTAAATTACCATAGTCACGGTCGCCACAATGTAATATTATTACGCTACGGTTCTATTTATTTAAATTAAGGATTAAAATATTAACGAGGATTCACATGTTTCTCAATTCTCTTTATTTTTCTAACAACAACTGTTGCCAACGCAACCACTTCAAAAAACGAATACATTCGCATTTCACAACATACCTATTCATATATATATCTAAATCGTACAATAGTTACCATCGAACAGATATTTCACATATATATCATTTGTGTGTCATCGGAAATTATTGTAAGATCTAATTAAGTAATCACTATATTTCATCGGTACTTAATTAATTTCATCGGCTTATAATAATTTCATCGACTAAATAGTATTATATATATAAATACATATATTTTATCATATATTGTGACCTTTCAAATTTTCTTACATATTTTTGTCATTTGTTGCAAATCGAAATATAAATTCGAAAATTCATTTGTTTACGTTTTTAAAATTGAATTCTTTTTTCTTCACGTGTCAAATTAATTTGAATTTCTTTTTTCAATTATCGAACCTAAAATAGTTCATGATGCCGATCCTTAGAAAACATACTACGCGTAAAATGCCAAGTTTAACAAAGGCTAAATCGACCTCTTTTGAGCAATCTCATACAATTCAAGACTTAGCATCTTTACGCAGAAAACGTACAATTGCTATTAAACGGTTAGCAAAGGCTTTGGAAATCGGTACTTTAGCTATAGAGGACCCTTCACACAGCGACTTATTTTTATCATATCATCAGGATGTTAAAGAAATTACGTCGAGTTTCGAGAACGCGCATGTTACTATTTTAGACCTAATAGATAACTCGGATGACAACGAAAATGAAATCCAAGAACATTTTCATGATATGTATTATCGAATATTATCGATTCACCGGAAATTAACTAAAAGTGAATCTAATCAATCGCATAGGACTTCATCACAAAATATTCGTTTGCCGAAAATCGTTCTGCCTAATTTCGGCGGGAACATCAAACAATGGCCCGAATATTTTGATACTTTTAACGCTTTAATTCATAATTCTACTTCACTTACAGATACGGAAAAGTTTCATTATTTGATATCTTCTCTTAGCGGCGATGCGTTGTTAGTAGTAAAAGCGTACCCTATGACTCACGAACATTATCATGATGCGTATAATTCACTTATTGCTCGCTACAAGTGTAAACGTACCTTAGCGTTTAGCTGTTGGAGAGATATTTTAAATATTGACTTTAAATACATCAACGCGCGCGAGTTCCAGAAGTCGCTTGATCTTTTCGAAGAGAATTTGAGTATTCTAAAAACGATCAACTTACCGGTTGCGAATTGGGATTTTGTTTTAGTTTATCACATTTTATCGAAACTTGACAAAGATATCCGCCGTAGTTTTGAGGAAAAATATTCAGATATCGAATTACCGTCTTATGATCAACTTAAGAGTTTTCTTCGATCTAAATGCGAAGCTATGTTGCGTGACACACATTTTTCCGAATCGAATGAAGTCATAAAATATCCACCTAAGCATAGGCATGTGTCAAATCAATACAAGCATGTTGCTACTTCACAAGCGCTTGTTGTTGCATCTGAAAAATATGATAAAAAGAGTGTGGTTGATAATAAAATTGACTCATTTTCGGGTAAGTGTCCTTATTGCAATCAGGCACATGCAATTACATCATGTCAAGAATTTTTAAACAAATCGCTTGACGATCGCCAGCTTATAGCTAAACAAAAGAACTGGTGTTTTAACTGCTTGAAATCTTCACATCAACTGAAGAATTGCCATTCGATTTTCTCGTGTCGCAAATGCAAACATAAACATCATACTTTGCTCCATCGTGACAATTCTAATAACGAGCCAAAGCATATCGGGTCAACTTTGGTGTCAAGATCTCAACCAAACATTACCGTGCTGTTAGCAACAGCTATCGTTCAAATTCTGGATGCTTCAGGCAACATGCAATCTTTCCGTGCTTTATTTGACACCGGCAGTCAAAGTAGTTTTATTACTGAATCGGCGATACAAAAATTAAACTTAAAATCTGTTAAGACTATCGCGAACGTTAGTGGGCTGGGAGATGCGGCAGCACCGATCATCGGTGACGTCGTGTGTTCTGTCGGAACTGACGGTCGAGTGTTGTACAAATTAAATATGCACGTTATTTCTAAAATATGTGGCGATCAACCAATCGCGCAGTTGAACACATCGGGATGGTCACATATTAAATCGTTATCCTTGGCGGATCCTGGTTTTGATATTCCAGGACCTATCGATTTACTATTCGCTGCGGACGTATTCGCAGAATCTATTCTTAACCAACATATTAAAGGCGGTTCCAACCAACCTACCGCGTTTAATTCAATTTTTGGTTGGCTTCTTTTAGGCAAGACATGCATATCGTCTAGTACTTTGTTACATACATTACCAGATATCGATAACGAGTTAAATGCTTTAGTACAACGATTTTGGGAACTTGATTCCGTACCAAGTTCATCAATATTGACTCCAGATGAATTACTATGCGAGCAAAAGTTTAAGTCTGATCATACTCGCGATGAATCTGGCCGATATATGGTACGTATTCCTTTTAAAACTGGATCAGAACCAACCTTCGATGGTTCTCGGGATGTTGCATTGCGAAGATTCCACGCTATCGAACGAAGACTATCACGAGATCCGGATCTACATTCACAATACGCAGATTTTATGTCTGATTACATAGAGAGCGGTCATATGTCGTTAGTCCCAGTAAACGAAATGGGCAGGGGAAAATATTATATACCACATCATTGTGTTCTACGCCCTGAATCTAAGACAACACGATTGCGCGTCGTATTCGATGGTTCAGCGAAAGATCTTAATTCTAGATCACTTAACGATACACAATTTATCGGCCCCAAATTGCAACCTAATATATTGAGTATTCTTCTGCGCTTTCGAGAACATAACGTCGTGTTTATGGCAGACGCACGTCAGATGTATCGCCAAATCTTAATTGCACCCGATCATCGTGATTATCAGCGTATATTCTGGAGGAGCTCATCTAGTGAAATCCTTCGTGAATATCGTCTTAACACAGTGACTTACGGATTGTCTTCGTCTCCATATCTAGCTTGTCGTACTCTAAGACAACTTGCTGAAGACGAAGGAGATAATTACCGACTCGCAAAAGAAATCGTACTATCGGATGTTTATATCGATGACGTCATTACCGGTTTTTCTTCTCTTGAACTCGCACAAGATGCAAAATCACAAGTCGTTGCTCTTTTTGATCTCGGAGGTTTCAAACTTCGAAAGTGGGTTAGTAATAATCCACAGCTTTTATCCAATCTTCCCAGTGAAGATTGTCTAACTGGTTCTGTATCGCTTGACAATACGGAAACACAAACGTTGAAGGTTTTGGGACTCCGATGGGATCCTACCGTAGACGCATTTCTTTTTGAAATCAAACCTTCAAATCGAATATGCACTAAACGTTCTATCTTAAGTGAAATCGCGCGAATTTTCGATCCGTTAGGATTTTTATCTCCTATTACAATTCAAGCTAAATGTTTGATTCAAAAGCTTTGGATTCTAGGTGTTGGCTGGGATCAAACTCCACCGGATGAAATCGTCAATACTTGGAGCATATATCGAAATCAAATGCCACTATTGTCGCAACTAAAAATACCTCGTAAACTCATATGTCCAAATGTAAAATCGTGTGAACTAATCGGCTTTTGTGACAGCTCTGAAAATGCGTTGGGTACAGTGTTCTATATGCGTGTTACTAATTCCGTTGGTAAAATTCACGTATTCCAGGTTTGCTCCAAAGCTCGTGTCGCACCTCTAAAACGTATTTCGTTACCACGTCTCGAGCTCTGTGCAGCCGTAATGCTTGCAGACTTATATAAATTCCTACGCGATACTTACCTCTCTCGTATTAAAATTGACGCTGTCTACTTCTGGTCAGATTCGACAATTGTTCTTTCGTGGTTACGCTCTCATTCTTCACGGTGGTCAACATTCGTCGCTAATCGTGTTAGCCACATACAAGACATTACACCCATCGAATGCTGGAACCATGTTCCCTCAAGCGAGAATCCTGCTGACATCTGTTCTAGAGGTCAATTCCCCAGAGAATTGCTTCACAATACGTTATGGTGGGCGGGACCGTATTGGTTGCATGAAAATCCAGAATCTTGGTCAGTATGTTCAGTTAGCTTATCACACGAAGATAAAGCCATTGTTGCGAGTGAAGCTCGTAACCCAATAGTTCTAACATCAAAAAATATCGCTAAAGTTGATCCTAACATTTTTTGATAATCTTTTAAACCGCTTCTCGTCTTTGCAAAAAATTGTTAGGATATTAGCTTACATCTATCGTTTCATTAACAAATGTAGACATTTAAATTTTAATAATTACAAGTTTATCAATAATCTTGAGCGACACAATGCTTTGATGCAATTAGTAAAACATGTACAAGGTACTACATTTTCAGGAGAAATCATTAACCTAAAGTTAAATAAGCCGTTATCAAAACATTTTCGTAAACTTAATCCTTTTATCGATAAACTAGGTGTACTCAGGGTGGGTGGCAGAATTTCTCGTTCGGGCTTAGAATATACACAAAAGCACCCTGCTCTCTTACCGCCTAACCATCCTTTTACATTTCTAGTAATTGATTTTATACATCACAGTTATTTACATCCGGGAATTAATACTACTCAATATTTGCTTCTACAGCAATTCTGGATAGTATCTGCAAAACGCACTATTCGTCATCGTCTCGCTAAATGTATCAAATGCTACCGCGTGAATCCAAAGCCTTTGCAGCCCTTTATGGCAGAACTTCCATCGTACCGTGTAAATCAAATAAAACCATTCTGTATCGTTGGCGTTGACTTTGGTGGACCCTTTCGCATTAAACTTGGACCACATCGAGGTGCTAAGATCGACAAAGCTTATCTTTGTTTATTCGTTTGTCTTGCAACCAAAGCAGTACACCTCGAGGTGGTATCTACTCTTTCGACGGACGGATTTATCGCTGCACTTCGGCGCTTTGTAGCACGTCGCGGCCGATGTAACATAATTCATGCTGACTGCGGTACCAACTTTGTAGGAGCTAGAAATCAACTTTCATCTCTTATGCAACACGCTTCCAATGCAGAAAAGATTGAATTTAAATTTAACCCACCGTCAGCTCCTCATTTTGGTGGTATATGGGAAATACAAATTAAAGCGGCTAAATCTCATTTACTTCGAGTGGCCGGTGATCAAATCTTAACTTTTGAAGAACTTACGACTTTATTCGTCCAAATTGAAGCTGTTTTAAATTCGCGACCTCTATGTTCCATTAGCTCCGATCCAAATGACTTATCAGTTTTAACGCCAGGACATTTTCTTACTTTAGAGCCTTTAACTATTGTTCCTGATGATGATCTATCTAATGTTAAACTAAATCGACTTCACCGCTGGCAGTTGATACAATCTTTTCATCAGAGTTTCTGGTCCAGATGGAAACACGAATATCTAAATTCTCTTACACAACGCGCTAAATGGACCAAAAATTCTAAACCACTACAAATCGGTTCAATGGTAATTATCAAGGACGATAATCGCACTCCACTGCAATGGCCTCTTGCCAGAGTTGTGGATCTTCTGCCTGGTACTGATGGCATTCCTCGTATTGCATTAGTTAAAACCACAAACAATCATACGATTCAACGACCGTTAGTTAAGTTATGTCCTCTACCGCTAGAAGACTAACTTAAATCGCTTAAATTCATTATATCTATGTATTTATATGTATCTATATTTTATATATTATTTTATCGTATATCTATTCTAATATATCGTAGTGTTTTTACCGTTCTTATCGTATCTACCGATCCTTGTTCCCCAATTGATCATTTGACCAGAAAATACCATAGGCATTTTGGTGGGCGGGATGTTTCGTACTCATATAAAACCTTATTATCAATACTCGATGGGACTGGCAAACGCAGCTGACAGCTGTCATGCTTTATGTACTCGTCGAATTTTGGAGCTCTTATCGCGAGGCACGCAACAAGAATCGCTGTGCAAAACCGAATCTGAATTCGTATGGTGACCTGAAACGTGTCGGTGGATATCATCGCAAGTGTTGGAGCAGTCCAAGGTACGTGAGAGCATTGTATTTGTTCCAGCGCTATCGAGTTTTTGAACATCGTTTTTTACCGTATCGAAATTACCCAGTGTAGCTAAGCCACCGCTATTTCGGTTCGGTGCGGATGCTACAATAGTTGTTTAACAAATAGTCTTAATTCTAGAAAACTTGGGGCAGTTGTGTCATTATTTTTGACTGTGGTTCTAGAAATGTTATTTAGGGTTACGGATCCAAAGTTTAAATGAACAAAAATAATGAAAATTAACCACAATAACTGAAAAATAGTTACAGTTTGACCATATTTGTAGGTTTTTCTTAAATACCCATAATTTCCAAACTGCATGGGATAGATTTTTTTTTTCTCATGATGGTTACAATCAATCCTGTCGCCCCGTTTCGGCTTGACGTTGAGTTCTGGGACACCTGTATATACAATTAAAAACGTAATTAAATGCAAACAAAACCATACAATTCGTGTGTAAAACGTAACGCAGGAGCACCGCTTCAGATTGGATTCATTTGTCATACAATATCTTTTGTTTCACATATCGGGCCGTGAGGAATGGCTCTCTTTTGCACTTATTGAACAAGCGTTGTACTTAACGTTGTTTCATAGGAAGGCAATCGCTAGTTCTCTACTCAGTACAAGTTAATACCAAATCTTATTTATCTTACGTAATTGTTTTTCGTGAAAAGCTGTGATTAGTTTAGAGTATAAATGGTTGTTAATTTATACATGTTACCTACCTAAAATACATAAGTACGGATAAGAAAAAAAAAAACATTCTGTTTATTAATTTTTAGTGGAAGTGCACTGCACTACCGCTCCTTGGGACGAGCCGATACTGATCAATAATATTCCCAACCCTTTAAAAACCTGTTCACCCTATAATTATGTCGTTAGAATAAACAAAATATAAGGTTAATCAAGCTTAGCTCGTAATAAAAAAAAAACTTATCTACATACAAAATTTCATCCAAAGCGTTGGAGAGGTTTCCGAGAAACCAATTAAACAAGAGTTGCTCACTTAATAGTATTATATTATATAAGATAGCTTTGCCTCACGGTTTCACTCGTGTTATTTATTATGAATACTTCATTGGTACTGCCCTTGGATAAAAGATGTCTCTTTTATTATATTATACAAACTTTCACCCCCTTATCTTTTACACCCTTAGGTATGGAATTTAAAAGAAAACTATGAAATACGTCTTTTTTTTCTAACTGAATTACTTAATACTAATTTTCATAAATCTATCTTCAAAATCGATGTATTTTCATCAAACTTTCATACCCATTTTCACCACCTTAGAGGTTGATTTTGCATTTTTGTTGGACTGTGGCGCATTCTCATGCATACCAGCTCTGTTGTCTCATCAGGTGAGTGCTCTAGAAGCATATTAAAAGTTTCCATAATGATTGACATAGTAGGTACAGATTTGAGATACCATTAAAGTCTGTATTTGTCTGTGACTTTAGCATTTAGCAAATATCTCGTAAGTTGCATTTTGTAAATGGTGAAATATTTTAGTATTTATACATTTATATTTAATAATTTATAATTATTATATTGAAGAGTATTCTGCTCAGAGATAAGTTTACAGCTGATTCGTACTTAAAAAATTTGAAGATCTAATTAAAAATAATGATGCATTCAAAACACATATTCATTGGTTTTCATCTATACGAGCGTTGCAAACCATAACAAGTCACATAGCATAGAGTGCCGATACTGTATATTGTGAATCAACTAACTATTTGAGAATACGACGAATAAGAAAGAGTATGTATGCGATTCTACTAATGAAACATTTATTTGTAAATATTTTGTCTAATCTGAGAACTATTTCTCCTCATTGAGAACATTCTACTTTGCTGGAAAAAGTTAACTATATTAAACAGTTTCATCTGCATATTTTGTATATATTCTGTGTTCACGTGCCAACAAAACTAAAATGGCAACACTGCGCTTCCCAACTCGTTTCTAAACGTTCAAAATTTAAGTGTTAACGATTTTTGGACTTCAATATTCGAACTCGCTTTAGCGCGTCACGTTTCGTGACCAGCAGGTGCATATCCAGTTTCTATTTACGCAGGCGTTTTGATTCTGAACACAATTTATGTGATGATAATACATTTATATTACATTTTTTGCTTCAACTGATTGTAGGAAAAGGAGATCTCTGAGTTAGCTGTACTGTTCCTGTCCAATAAACTGTCTGAGAATGGGCAACTAGTACAAGCTGTGATCGACGCTGGCCTGCTACCCAACATTGTGGAAAAACTTGCCAGTGGTGAGCCCGAGACACAGAGGCATGCTGTGCAGGCCGTCACCTACCTGACCAGTAAGGGTACCAGGGAACAAGTGGCTGCGCTCATTGACTGCGGCATAGTGCCAACTCTTAGCAATCTACTCGACTCCAAGAACATGGAAGCTGACGTAAGTATTCATTATAATGATACTTTCTTCGCGTTCATAGCAGTCATTGTTGAAGGTTGTACTCTCATAAAGATTCACTTGAAATGTTGATTATGGTGTAATCTCACATTTTGGTCTATCATTGGATTGTTTGCCGTAAGTAGAGTCGTGGTGGGCGTTTTATAAAATAAAAAAATAAATGATAAAAATCTGTCACGGAATGCCTGGCAGATGTGAAACATCGAAGGGGGTCCCAAAGGGTGTCCCAACAATTTCCCTGTGGGGGGGGGGGTCAATGGAGTTGCAGGGAATTTTTTCATAATTGTATATTCATAATTTCATGGTACATATTATATATTCCATCTTATAGCGTGGCGATGTATCGTCATGCCGAAATCAGGTTTAACTCTCACCTATGGATGTTTCACATCAATAAAAACATTCAAAATGTATTTAACCGACGTCAAAAAAAATGAGGTTATTTAAAACATGTGTTATCCTATGCATGTAAGAATGTAAGGAACAGACAACTGTAGATTGAATGAATCAATTACATACGTGATTTAAGGAGATGGCGGAATGCTCTGCAAGCCGTCAATAAGAGTACACTAAGTGAAATATTAAATTGTAAAATGCTCATTTTGTACGAAATAAAAGGGGTACCGACAACAAAATAAGTTTCAGTTAAACCTGACGCTATAAATATGTATGAAAGTTTTTGATTTTTTAGGGCTCCATACCTAAAATGAAAAATAGGGAACTCTTATAGCAGGAGTGTTCAAATTTATAGTGACGGCGATATGCCAAAAAATATTTAGCTAGTAAGTTATCGACTGCCATCATACTATTATGAAAGAAAAATACATAATGCTTATGAAATGGTTTTCAATAAGGCTTAAGGTATATTTAGGTACAAAGTAAAGTTGCAAACTCTTTAATTAAACGTTTTATCTGAATGTTGATGCATTGAATTGCATAACATCTGTGTAGTTTCCATAGGACGGCATGTATGGATGGAGTGAGTGCCGATCGTAAGCGAGGTGATAGGTCTTCGATAGTAACACGATTGTGTTAGTTAGATTTCATAATTTTTATTTATGAAATTGTTGACTCGCACTAATAAGTAGATCCGAACAACCTTGCTACCGGAATAGTTATTAATTCTTTCATATGCGGATATTCCTCTTCTGCCATAGAATATCAAAATTTGGTAAATAATCTACAATACCTCGTTTTGGATAGGTGGCTTGGATCTCATTAGCCAAGACTTTTGAGGTATTTCCCACTTTTCAATAAGTATCGCGATCGACTTGGAGGACTCTTCCGATCGCTTTTTTGAGCACTACCTACAGTCTTATAAGATCACTCGGTTGTCCGTCTGTCCGTGAACCAAGAACCTCTTTCTCCGATCACTTGAGGTATAGTATAAAGTTATAATTTAATACTGCTGTCAATAATTAAGGTTCTACGTCAACGCAAATATTCTTCACTATTCGTTATTCTTCACTCAGATTATTGTTTGCTTTAGCTGCTGAAAGGAATTTAAAAATGCATCATTTACATATTGATACTGCTTTTCTACATGGTGACTTAGAAGAAAATGTATATATGGAGCAACCTGAAGGTTTTATACTAGAAGGTGAAGAATCTAAGGTATGCATGCTACTTTAAATAAATTTTTATATGGGTTAAAGCAAGCTGCCAGAGCTTGGAATAAAAGATTACATGATGTACTCGTAGAATTTGGATATAACAGGTCTAAATTAGAACCTTGTATTTATATTAAAAAGGAGCATTCAAAGGTTAGTTTATTAGCTGTATATGTAGACGATTTAATATTATTTTTTAATGATGATAATCAGTTGAGTCATTTACGTGAAGGTCTAAAGAAATATTTTGGAATTAAAGACTTAGGTAATTTAAACTACTGTCTTGGTCTACATATAACTTGTTCTCAAAATGAAATTAGAATTAACCAGAAACAGTATATTTTAGACATTTTAAAACTTTTTAATATGGAAGAATGTAAGTTGGCAACAACTCCAATTGACCCAGGTATTGACTTATATTCACACCAGGAACAAAAAGTCGCAGATGTTCCATACCAGAACTTAATTGGTCGTCTGATGTACTTGGCTTTTAGTACAAGGCCTGATATTGCTTACTCAGTAAGTTTTCTAAGTCAGTTTAATAAACAAAATAATGATGTTCATTGGGTTGCAGTTAAACGCGTTCTACGTTATTTAAAAGGTACTGTTGATTATTCTTTTATTTATAAGAAAACCGAAGAACCTTTATGTGGGTACGTAGATGCTGATTGGGCCAACGGACGCGATAGACGATCGTACACAGGTTACTTATTTAAATATTCCAATGCACCTATCTCATGGGAGTGTAAAAAACAGACAACTGTTGCACTTTCCTCAACGGAGGCAGAATATATGGCGCTATCTAGTGCTTCTAAAGAAGCAGTCTTCTTGCAACGTTTGTTAACTGAGTTATCAGGTAAGTTTAATCCTGTTACTTTTTTTTAAAGATAGCCAAAGTGCTCAGAAATTAGCTTCGAATCCAGTTCATCATAATCGGACAAAGCACATAGATGTACGTTATCATTTTATTCGGGAATTGGTTGAAAATCATCAAATAAGATCGGTTTATCTTAGTACGGATAAAATGTTAGCTGATGTTTTAACCAAAGATTTGTCAACGGCAAAGCATGTTCGATGCATTAAAAATATGTTTTTAACAAACATTATTCCTGGACAATTTAAAGATTAATTGTATAACTGTTATTACATTACAATTAGATGAAAGTACTGATAGGTATTAATGTTATTTACAACGAGTATGAGTATATTGATTATAGTTACGATTAAGGGGTGAATGTTGTTAATAATCGTAACTGGGCCGTATGGCAATTTGTAAAAAATTCTTATGTCATAAAATATTATAAAAAATGCACGTCTTTAAATAAGTAATATGTTAATAAATATATATTTTAAAGTATATTTTTCTTCTCAAAACACAATAAACATAAATAAAATAAGAGTTAAAACATTTCATTGTTAAAATCCTGCTCACTGGCCGATTATCATACCTATAGGGTTATTTCTTAAGACTCGCTGTCATGAAATTTAAAAAGACATAAGTTAAGAAATAATTCCGATTTAAAAACTCGTGTGCAATCATAACGCAAAAACATATTACGGTTTATTCATTATTTCTCGATAAAGGTTTGCGGTATAAAATTGAAACTAGTAGGTGTCAAATACTAAACTCTATTTCCTCATAATGTTGTAAAAAAAAAATCTTTAAATCCATAGGGTATCAAGGATTATCAAGGTCTTGAAAATTGGCACGGGGGAGGTCTTTTCATATAAGATTAAGGAGAAATACGAAAATAATATGTTTGAAATTCCGTCTGGAATGATTAGAGGACAAAGTTATATTTGTTGTTATTTTCATAACTGTATAGACGTGGTATCCTAGCGCCTAGGGTCCGGAAACTATAAGTTTGTCTCATGAACACACGCCATCTCTCGTAGATATCGCAGTACATACGGATTGTAGAAAACCCTCAGGGCGCGAGTTCTACTGGCTACTTGACTAATATTTTTCATTTACACACTGTTCCAATATTTTAAAATGTAATTAATGCATTAAATGGAAATTCTATATCAGTAATTTTCCCCAATGTACATCGACATCGTTTATAAAGGCCACTGAACACGAATATGACCTGAAAAAAATTTAGTCTGTCTGTCCGTCTCGATTTAACTTAAAAACGTCCTGCTCAGAAAGTAGGGTGGAAAAATGTCCTATGTAATCTCTGTATTATATTAACCTTTACAAACAAAAAAAAACTGTAGACTATATTTTTCAGTGCGTACAAGTTTTAATGTTTATTATCACTTTCCTTTTAGATCCTAATAGATATTGCATATACGTTCGGCAATATAATACATAATATTGACTACTGGACGCAGGTGATGAAGGAAATCATTGAATCTGACATTGTTCGCAAACTGATAACTCTGCTCTCTCACGAGGAAGTTGAAGTAAAGGCAGCTGCTTTATGCGCTATCGGTAACATAGCCGGTGATACTGAAGAACAGATTCAGGTTGTGTTGGACTGTGGCGTGTTGTCATACATACCAGCTCTGTTATCTCAGGTGAGTGCTCTAGAAATATATTACTTATAGTTTGCTCTCAGCGAGTTGTCGTTATTAATTGAAATAATATGAAGATGTGACGTCCATTAAACTTTCCTAATTTATCTGTGACTTTAGCAATTGTCCCATGAGTTGCATTTTGGAAATAGAAAATACACTTTTATAGATAAATATATATCGATACTATACAGTATACAATAAATAAGACACAATCTCACACACGGTCATTTAATACCAAACTAAACAAAGCTTGTATTCTGGTAGCTAAATATGTGATATACATACATATGTAGATAAATACACACAGACAACAACAACTGATTATATTATGCTCATCACACAAATGTCAGTTATATACGAGGATCGAACTGCTAATGTTATGAATAACTTAGGCCCTTTTATTATAGAAAAAGAATTATACTATTTCTATTTCTTTATTTTCTCGATGACAGCTCCTGTGAAAACTTGAACGAGCGTCTTTTTTACATTATGTATGCATCATATTATAAAAATATGACGTTTACACACGTACAAGGTTATACCAGAGTCGGAGAAACTGATAGGGATGGAGCTATATCGATAAACGTAACACGATAACAGACCCAATATTTTTTTACAAAATGTAAGAAACTAAACTACTGCCGGATACTTTTGTACAAATTTAGTAACTAATATTATATTTCATTACAAGATGTTACATGTATTAATTCTTGATTGATAATGACAACTTCTTCAAAATTTTCGAAGCTGTTGTAAAATAAGTAGGTACTCGACAATGAAACGAAATAATTATAACGACAGGTAATCTTTATTTATTTATTTTAATCAAAATCTGATAAATCGTCACTACTTATTTCATATCGATATTCATTCAGATCGATCGATATCATTACTTATTTGGTCACAACACTACAACTATCAAATTAGAACTGTCATCGAGAAAATAAAGAAATGGAAATAGTATAGAGTTCCGTGTAAATAAAAATAAAAAACTGATCACGGTGAATCGATTCGGTCGCTTATATGGCTTACGCTGAGTTAACCATAAGGAATATATCTAATTATGTACTGCATGATTATAGACATTCAAAAGATCTACAAAAAAGTTAGCGAGAGTATAGGTCTTCTAAGGAACACCCAGAATAAGCATTTTTGTCTTTAAAATAACCGGGAGCGGGGTTAGCAAGATTCGTGCGTGTGCCTGATCGACAACATTCTGTAGTCCACGCGAGCGAAGCCGCGGGCACAGCTAGTAATACAATAAAACTGAAGAGTTTTTTTCATTTGATTGTTTGTATGTTTAAACACGCTAATCTCTGGAACTACTACTAGGCGGATTCGAAAAATTCTTTTTGTATGTGATAGCCAAACATACGAGAAATAGTATATACTAGATGTGCCCGTGGCTTGGCTCACGTGGACTGCAAAATGCCCGCGCGAATCTTGCTCCCCCGCTCCCGACTATTTTAAGGACAAAAATGCTTATTGTGGGTGTTCCTTAGAAAATAGATGTATACTTTCCCGGACTTTTTTGTAGATCTTTTTAATGCCTATGATTATGTAGCATATTAATTTGCTATAACTCTTATGGTTTACTCAGCATAAGCCATTTAAGCGCCCGAATTGATTCACCATGACAATTTTTTTATTTGTGCGGAACCCTAATTGTTTTGCTAAAATAAAAGTAGCCTATGTTACTTCCTATATCATCAGCTATGTATCAGTGAAAGTCCCATCAGATCGGTCCAACCGTTTCGGAGATTACCCGGAACAAACAGACAGACAGACGGACAAAAATTTTAAAATTGGGGATTTTGTTATAGGTATCGTATATACTTTCAAATGCGTTTAGTTAAAAGCTGATATTTTGATATTACAAACACACACTTCAATTTTATTAATTGTATAGATAAGGCTATCTAACATTAGGCTACACTTTTTTTTTTTTTTTTTTTTTTTTTTTTTTTGAACTGACTACACTGTTAGCCTTAGGGGCCCTAAAGCCGCTGCGGCTTTTACAGCTTCACCGGACTTGGGGGCGAGCGCAGAGGGCACTCAGCCGCGAAAGTTTTGTGGACGACTCGCACGAGGGTGCCAAAGTGGCCGGACCTCGGCTCGGGCGGTCGTCGCGTTCGCAAATAGGTCGCGATCTATTCGAATCCCTACACCTACGATTCGAGCTAACTAAATATACACATAGGCACGTTCCCTTCCTCCTGGGAGGAAGGAAGGAACCGTGCGTATGTGTATTCAGTAATCGGAATGTTTCTACACTAACTAGCGCTAACTAACTAGCGTAAAAAAAGAAAAAAAAAGGTCCCTCACAGAACCTATGTACCTGTGTGGTGTGCACGTGTGTATGTTCATACGTGTGTAGTGTTGTATGTAGGTAGCTAAGTGATGCACGTACAGTGTCACTTGTATCGCGCGGGCGGTTGCCTGACCCAAGGGTTTCACACCGAGGAACGGACCTAGGCTTGGGTTACCGCTAGAGAGGGTGGACGTGACGGGTGTGCTGGAGCGAAATTGACCGCCCGCCCTCTGCGGAGAGAACGGTGGTTACGCGGGCGTGGGCGCTGGCACGCTCTGTTTGGAGAGACGGATGTGTAATATTTATTCGAATTTTCGATGTGATCGTCGGGATCAATAAAAATATTGCGCGGCCGGCGTTTGCACCGGATGTCCGTGGGTGCCGGAACATAAGTGGCGGCTGTTTTTATTAACGGATTCGCGTGGTTCGACGCGGTGTCGAAATACGAACGGGAGAGCTGTTTAACGTAGGCATGTATCGAAGGAAGCTCCATATCTCTATGGAGATCTACGCTTCGAACATACCACGGGGCCCCGGTGAGACGATAGAGGAACCTATTCTGTATCGATTGTAACCGTTTGAAACTCGACTCGGACATATGTGCGAACACGGCGCAACTGTATGTCAAAATTGGTCGAATACACGTCTTGTAGAGCGTGAGCTTATGTCGCGTGGACATTTTACTCACCGAACATAACAGAGGATGCAACCGGCCCAGGACCCACGCGGCCCTGTTCCTAACCTTACGGATGTGGGGTCTAAAAGAGAGCCTACTATCTAGGGTTACCCCTAGATATTTGGTCTCTCTTACATACGGAATCGGATTATCGTAGAGCTTAACAGGTTTAAGCTTCCACGGTATCTGTGACGAATCCGCATCGAAGAGCATCGCGGCGCTCTTCGAGGGATTAACGGCTATACGCCACTCGTTAAACCACTTCCCGAGAGTGGTCACGGAGCGTTGGACTTTGTGTCTGAGGTGGGATCTATTCCTATCTGAGGCATATAAGACTGTATCGTCAGCGTATAGCCCTACCTCGACCTCCGGGAGTCGAGGTAGGTCACTGACGTACAGGTTAAATAGGCTAGGAGCCAGGATCGAACCTTGGGGAACGCCTGAGCGTATTGGACGGGGCGTGGACAATTCACCTTCCACTCTATAGCGGAAGGTGCGATCTGTTAAATAGTCGCGAATTATTTTAATTAGCCTATCGGGGACTTCACAGCGGTACAACTTGTAAATCAATCCCTCGTGCCAGACCTTATCAAAGGCCTTGGCCACGTCGAAAAAGACCGCAAGTGTACGGCGGGGTTTATAAAGTTCAGCAAAATTAAATGCAACGTGCTCCGTGAGGCGGTGCACTTGATGAGTGCAAGAATATCTAGCACGGAAACCGAATTGCTCAGGCGGATAGAGGTCTTTCTCCTCTATTATTGGCTTGAGACGGTTCAGAAGGATCCGCTCGTAAATTTTCCCTAACGTATTTAGGAGACTGATCGGGCGATAGCTGTCGGGAAGCGACGCGCTCTTGCCGGGCTTACGGATACCTATGACTATTGCCTTTTTCCAGGCGGCTGGAAAATGGCAGTGGACTATGGCTACATTGAAGATGCAGACCAATAGAGCTATGAGGCGATCAGGAAGAAGCCTAAGTACTTCATTCCTGATCCCGTCGGGACCTGGTGCTTTTCTGAGCTTAAGGCTTTTTATAATGGAAAGAACCTCCTCAGACGTGACTGGGGACAGGGAGGCTGTCGCGGGGAGCTTATCCAGCTCCCGCACGCATCCATCGATACCCTCGACCCGGTCGGTATTTGCATCGACACTGTTCGGAGAGCACTGGCTCTCCAAACAAGTGGCGAGGCACTCCGCCTTGTCGCTGCTATCGAAGGCGAGCGGTATACCGGGACCCCTCTCGAGGGGGGGCATAAGATAAGAAGCCTCTATTTTGAGGCTGCGAGCTAGTTTCCAGTAAGCCAGATGCGACGGCCTTAGCCCTTCGACGAGGGCGTCCCATCTGTGACTCCTGAGTTCTAATATGCGGGCTCTAACCGCTCTCTGAAGCGCGCGTAAGCGTGCGCGGTTTTCCTCGGTCGGATAGTGGTCGTGCGCACGAGTCGCCGCGTTCTTTTCCGTCAACAACGCCCGCACGTCGGCAGGGAGTACGAAGCGGCGATCGCTCGCCTCTTCGACCTCTCTCGAGGCCTCTCCAATGCCGACCTGCAGGTGGTCGACCAGGGAATCGATCGCGAGATCTACATCCGCAACGGACCCCAATACGTCCGGGATCCTATCTAAACTGGACGAGGACGGCCTGTCCGCAAGATAATGTTTTAACTTAGCATAGTCAACCACTTGGACCGAAGGAGGGCTAGAGTCGTCTGGTTGACCTAGCTGCATGATGACCGGACGGTGGTCGGAGTCGAGCTCGTGTACGACCCGAATGAGTCGTAACCGAAGCGCGATACCTTTAATGAGAGCTACATCAAGCACTGTCGGCATACAGTTGTCTTGAAAGTGGGTGGGAGTGGGTGGCGCTATGACATCAAAGTTTAGCACGTTCGTTAGCTCTTCGAGTTTAACACCATTTCTGGAGTCTCTCCAATTGCCAAACGAAGTGTGTCCACAATTGAGGTCACCCGCTATAATGACCGATTCACCGAGCGAAAGTAGCTTTTCTAGGTCAGACCTGAGAGGCTCTTTCCTCGGCGAGAGATAAACTGAAACTAACGTTATGGACGGGTGGTCGGTCATTCCTAGTCTACACACGGATACTTCCATATTGGTAAGTATCGGAGGATCTACCGGCGTACAATATAACGATCGTTTGTAATAAATGAGAGTGCCGCCCCCGCGGCCGGCCCGGTCATTTCTTACAATATTGTAGTTCGCGATTTTAGGATCACGTTTACTACGCTTTAAGAGCGTCTCCTGCACTAAAAGAACATCTACTTGGTGATCTTTAAGAAAGGTCGCGACGAGATCACGCTGCGGAAGTAGGCTTCGCGCGTTAAAAAATGAAAGATTTAACGCTTTCGGTTTAAACTTAGCCATTGAAAGGCCCTAATTTTTATTACTCGCCTCGCGATCGAGACGTTGTAGTGTCTCTACGAGGCGGGGGAACGCGCAAGCGGTCTTGATGAGACCGAAGCGCTCCAAATGGTCGTTGTATTCGATGAGCTCGCGGATATCGTGCTCGCGGGTGAGCAGTATCATTAGGTCGTTACTATTGACGACAGTGTTAGCGGGCGCGCGGGGCGCGGGAATATCCATAGCCATAAGGGGCTGTGGATTG
This sequence comes from Saturnia japonica, assembly GCA_033032175.1. Lineage (NCBI taxonomy): Eukaryota > Metazoa > Arthropoda > Insecta > Lepidoptera > Saturniidae > Saturnia > Saturnia japonica. The sequence goes on from CM065331.1 coordinate 10,262,149, forward strand.
GGGCGGCGGGGGCCCCATGCGTTCTGCGATGAACGCACGGGTTGCGGTTGCACCACGCGTGGTGCGGAGGGGCCGGCGGCGGCCGGGAGCTGGCGCGGGACCGGCAGCGCGGGAAATTCCCCTGACGCCAGCAGGGGTTGCGCTTTGATGGCTGAGGCGGGGGGCGCCGCCCGGGGGGCCGCCTGCCTCTGTGTACGTGGCCGCGTGATACGCGGGGCCTTGGGGCAACCGCGATAATTCGCGGGATGCCCCTCCTCCCCGCATAACACGCAGCTCGGGGGGACGACGGAGTCACGCTCGCGCGTGCACTCCCGTGTGGGGTGGTCCTCTCGGCACTTTACGCACCGCGGACGAGAATGACAGTTACGGGCAGCGTGCCCGTACAGCTGGCAGTTGTGGCACTGCGCAGGCTGGTGGTTTTTGTATGGGGGCTCCACGTTAATCCCGGAGAGCCCGCACACCGTCTCTAGCTGGAAGATGGCCTTTCCCTCGGGGGAAAGGTCCAATATGGCCACTACCATTTGTAGTGGCCGCTTATCTTTACTGTACATCCGGTGTACTTCCCGGATGGGATAACTTTGCTCCTTGAGCGAGGAGCACACCTCCGACGGGTCGAGCTCCACCGGAATGCGGCGGATGACCACTCGGAGGACGCGCTCCTCCGCGAGGGAATACGTATAAAATTGCAGACCTTTCTGCCGGAGGAGGGTGGTGAGTTTACGGTGAGTTTCCGAAGAACTCACCGAAATAGAGATCCCGTTGACTATATTTCTAGCCTTGTGGTACTCGAGTTTGAGTCTGCGCATCTCATTGCAGACTCCCATCCAGGCCGCCTTGTCCCGGATTATAATTGGAGGTGGGGCACGCTCTTTTTTCCCGCCGGCGGGCGCGGGGAGCTGGGAGGACGCGGGAGCGGCGGCGCCCCTGACTGCTGCCTTAACTATTACCTTAGGCGCCGGTTGAGCAGTCGGACTGCTACGCGCCGTTCGCTTACGCGACGCCACGACGGTGAAGCCGTCGTTCTCGGTATCCATCTCCGGAGATGGATCCGGCCTAGCGGGCGAGTCTTGTTCGACCGGAAGGGCCGAAAACGAATTTTTCGTCTTTAACGCGGTTTCCGTGGATCGCGCGGGACGGACGTACGGGCTATTTTTGGCAACCCTAGATTGTGATCGCGAGTTACGCGGCCCTCGCCTGACGGAGGCGGGGCTTGACCCGCGCGATTGGGTAGTCGGGACAGGGGGCGTGGCCGTAGACGTGGCCACGGCCCCGGATGACGCGGCGGACGGACGCGCAGCGCTGCGCGTGAGACGTTTGGGCGCGGCGCCGACTGGCGCGGCGCCAGTCGGTATAACGGTCGCGGCCGTGACGTCATCGGCCGCCTTGCTACCTGAAGCGGCCGCCTCGCTACCTGAAACGGCCTCATGACGGGTCGCGGTCGCAGCGGTGCGACGCACGCAGGCGTTCTCAGGTAGATTACGGTATTCCTCGTCTAGAGAGGGACACCGTAATACGACGAAATTTTGATAGCGCTGGTACTGAAATTCCAGCGCTTTCATCCTGGCTTGCAATTTGCCTATGCAAGTGGCCAGGTCGGTAACGTTATTTGCCATGACGGCAGAAGAGGGAGGACAATGGGACATTTTTATTTTATTTTAAATTAAAGGCCTCCCTGCCTTAGGGGCAGGGGGGTGCGCCAAAAACTTAAAAAGACTATCGGAGTCGGCAAGAGACCTGTGGTCAAGGTGCAATGACACACAGGAAGGACCTATCAACCCTAAGGAGCCCTAACAAGCCCGGGGCCGAGGACGCAGACCGGTAATTAAACCGGGCTAGGCCCAAACAGGTT